>JAJMFM010000020.1:0-193801 GCA_030574875.1 Taiozyma peoriensis
ATTTTGAATTGCTAAGAGATAAATAATAAAAAAAAAAAATGGTCGTGCCCGGATTCGAACCGGGGTTAGTGGAATATTCAAAGTTTGTTTAAACTTTTACTCAGAATCCACAGTGATAACCTCTACACTACACAACCTCGGATCACCTTTTTCAAACTCAACCACAGGATATACTGTACATATCCCGGGTGGTCGGAATTTCCGACTGAACATGCTTTACTGTTATGGGCTCGTTGAAGCATTTGGATGCTTTTGTAGATTCGAGAACTTTGTTAATGATGGATCATCAGTTCTTTGAAAAATCTTCAACAATCTACCTAAACCTCCATCAAGAGAGATGATAGAGTTAACTATCTATTTGGTTACTTTATGAGTTCTGTTGAACTTTTTATATAACACAGTATGAATTCATGTAGTAAATTTGAAATTTTAAATTATTTCAACTCATATATAAACCATAATGCATCATTTTTCAGAAGCTTCTATTGACCTGTTGACACTACAACTTTGCCATTGCTGAACGTTAATCTATCTACATCGTATTTTTGTATACAATACATGAGCTTACAAAGTTGTCATTCTGCATTTATGCGCACTGACGTTTGGAATACCATCATTTAATTACCCTCAGCGATACAAGTGGTCAGAACCTGGAAATCCTTGTTTTATTGAGAAAGATTATTCTACAAATGTTTTTGAATCAAGGGGATTGATCAATTTAGATATACTATATTAAATACGACTGGTCTCAACAGGTACCTTTGAAAGAAGAATGATGGTTCTGTTTGTGATCTTCCTTCTTCTCAATGTCATCAGCATCGTCTTCACCACCACTAGCGATGGAATTTAACAATGCATGTATCAATTGTCTTTGGTCAGCTTGACTCTCAGTAGTGATAGATTGCTGATACAACTCTGAAGATTTGATCAAACTTTCTGTGACTTTAACTATATCACCAATCAATCTATACAATAGATCGTTTTGTAATTCAATTCTAACGACAACTCTCAAGATTTCCGTTTCTTGTTCAGTTGGTGGTAATGGATAATTTGGAATGATCCAACCTTTTTTACGAAGTTGTGTGGATATTAAAGACTGTGGGATACCTGGATATTGAGATTGGAAATCTTTGGTTAATTTAAATGCAACAACTGGTAACCCTTTGTTGAAAAAAATATCTTCATTTTCTTGATTTGAAATGTTTTCATCAATTTTATCTGGATTATAACCTTTATCACCTAATTTTCTATGAGTTTCTGATAAAACTTCATAATATTGTGATTTTTCCAAAAAATTCGATAGTACTCTTGCATTTCTCAAGGATTTATGATGAATTTGTTTATATCCATCAAATCCCAAACTTAAGAAATTGTAATACTGTTGAATTACTTGAAACCCAGGTCTTGAAAAATTTAAATTATAACTCTCTTCAACACTACCTAAATATCTCAACTTGAAGATCAACTCTTTTGGTAAACGATCTCCATCTCTCCAGATGATCCAACCTGCACCAGCAGTTGTTAAACCAAACTTATGACCTGAGGTGTTGATAGAAACAACTCTTGGAATTCGGAAATCCCATTTCAACTCTGGATATATAAAGGGAGCAACAAAGGCACCAGAGGCACCATCGACATGGATTGGAATATTAAATCCTTTACGGGTTTGAATATCATCTAACAACTCAGCAACTGCCTCAACGTTTTCAAAAGCACCGGTATAGGTGGATCCCAAGATGACAAATATACCAATTGTATTCTCATCAACCTGATCTTCAATTTTCGTGACATCTAAAACATGATTAGACTCTTCAGAAACTGGGATCAATCTTGCTTCAACATCAAAATATCTTGCAAATTTCTCAAGGGCAACTTGAGCATTAGTACCCATAATAATATTTGGATGATAGTGATCTTTACCTTCATCCTTACGTTTTTGCTGCCATAGTTTTTTCAAAGCTAACCCACCGAGCATAATAGCTTCAGAAGAACCAGTGGTGGCAGTTCCAATTGGTTTTGAATCTTCACCATTCCATAGTTTCCCCAAGATTGATACACAACGAGTGGAAAAATCAACTAGAGTTGGATACTCATCAGCATCAGCTAAATTCTTGGAAATGTTTTCCAATGCAATTTCTTTAGCCTTATCCGTGGTGAAAGTGTTGACAAATGAAGCTAGATTTAATATCGGATTACCATCAAGACTTAAATCATCATGAATCAAGTTGTAAGTGGCATCGTCTTGTAAACCCTTTTGTGGAATTGCATACTTGTTATGCGAGATAAACTCAGCATCACCATTATCATCATAAGTACTATTAGTACGGTGATAGTGAGAATTTGAAAAAACAGTATCTTCTAATTTTTCTGGATCAACAATCTTGTGAAGCATTGTCGTATGATTAAAGAGTATGAGTTGTTGATTATAAAATATCCAAAAAATCTACAATTAAGTTTCAATTGAAATTTGAGGAAAATGCTGGTTTTATAGACGATATTTTTCGATTCTTTCTTTTTTAAAGAGATTATTGATAAACTTATTTATTATAAAAACCCACGAGCTTTTTGGTTTTAGACATTTTTTTTTTTTTTTTTTTGACATTACGAGCTTCAAATTCTGTCTTAGACATTTTTTTGACACTAAAAAATTAATATTGAAAAAGTAAAAAAAAGCCTTATAATTTCAACGCCTCATTTGCTATTTTTTTTTTTATTTCGTCAAAGTGCTTTAAATTAAGTAGTCGAGCGTCATGTGATTTTTACAGATGTTGGAATATGGAATTTGAGCAAATCTTCTAATAAAAACTACGTATTTGTGTCAATCACTCAATGGTTAACATCAAAATTTAGAACAATAAAATATTTAACCCACCAAAACCCATTTTTATGTCAAAAATAAATTTCAACTTTGCTTGGAACTTTTCTGCAAATTTCGCCATTTGTTTAGCCGATCTTTGCTCTGAAAAATTAAAATTTGTGACAAAGGCAGAAAGCACAAAAAATTGAATCGCATTTTTAAATTTCAGAAATTACTAGATTGAGATATTGCCCTATTAGGGTTTTTCTTAAATTATTATATTCTTTTAAATCTATTACAATGCAAAAATACTGATCAGACTTTATGACTCTGAGTTGAACTTTGGGTTACAAGAATACACTTGTCATTGAATTAAAATGCTATCATCTCATACGTTTTATGTAGATTTATATACGGAAGTTAGTTATACAAGAGGTCAAGTTTATTCGACTTGAGATTCAAAGTTTTCACCTTCAACTAAATCTGGAATTTCATCATCACCTTCAGCTGGAGCAGCACCTTCAGCACCACCGGCAGCGGCTTGTTTGCTTTGTAATTGGGCAGCTAATTTGGATAGAATGTCCAAGTTTTCAGCACCCAATTGTGGGATGATGTTTGGAATTAATTCAGTAATTTCCTTTTCTTGTGGAATACCGTAGAAACCATAGGTGTTGTGTTGATTAGCAGATTGGACACCGACTCTGTTGAAGTGCAAGACTTTACCGTCGTCTTTGAAGAAGTTGGCTTCTTCAACACCGTCAAGGGTTTGAACGTTTAATTTTTGTAAAGTGGCTTGTAATTTAGAATCATCAGCTGAAGGTTTAGCACCAGACTTCTTGACTTTTCTTCTGATACCACCGATCTTGTTGTTGCTTGAAGCTTGCAACTTGGCTAGTTTTTCTTGGTCAATTGGCATTTTGGCTTGTTGATTGATAATTAATTCTCTTTCACAAGGTACCAATCTTCTCTTCTCTTCTCTTGAAGCTTTTTCAGTGTAAAACTTTAGCCTTTTTTTTTTTTAGTTTGTCGACGACGACAAAAAAAATGTGAAAAAAAAAAAAAAAAATCAAATCTTTTAAATCGTGATGGTGTTTGGATGTATATTGGTTTGTGCTCATTCAAAGCTTCTTGTTAACGAGAGTCAATTGTATAAAAGAGGAATAGTTGAAACAGACAAGGCTTGATATAGGTTGCTATTTGACAACATGATTGCACTGCGGAAGGTCCAAAGAAGACTGTATTCCGATCTGGCACACAGCTATTCCAAGACACTTCAATTACCAAGGACAAAGTTCCCAAAGAGATCAAACTATGACAAGGCCATTAAGGACTTGATACCTAGATCATCTCAGGATTTGTATAAGGAGCAGTATCTTCAAAGAGAGACTAAATCTGGGAATGTGTTCATACTTCATGATGGGCCACCATATGCTAATGGTGATTTACATCTTGGCCATTCCCTGAATAAAATCTTGAAAGATTTGATTAATAGATATCAACTACTTCTCGGGAAGAAGATCTACTATAAACCAGGTTGGGATTGTCATGGTTTACCAATTGAACTCAAGGCACTCGAGAAGATGAACGCTAAACTGAACAAAGACTCCTCAACCGTTTTAGCTGTGCAGAAAATTCGTGGGATAGCTAGGGATCATGCCTTAAAGACTGTCAACTCTCAATTGAACAAGTTCAAAGAGCTAGCTATACTTACGGACTTTGAGCACAACTACAAGACTTTACACCATGATTTTGAAATAAGCCAGTTGGAAATATTTCAAAAGCTGTTATCGAAGAAGCTTATAAGAAGACAGAAAAAACCAGTATATTGGGGGTGTGAGACTCATACGGCTTTAGCTGAATCAGAGCTAGAGTATAATGATCAACATAAATCAACTGCTGCATTCATCAAATTCCCAATTGTTAAACCTACAACTCAACTGTCTACTAGAATTTCACAACTGGGGTTGGACGTTTCAAAAGTTAACCTATTGATCTGGACTTCTACACCATGGACAATACCCTCAAATAGAGCCATCTGTGTCAATGAAAATTCAACCTATACATTGATTCAAACTCCTGATACCAATGAACTTTTGATTGTGGATATAGATCTAGTGGGTTCTGTAATATCACATTCACCAGAATCAACCAAGGTGGATATCACTTTACAAGGTGAATCAATTGTTGGATCTATATACTCGAACCCTATAACTCCCGAGATTGAATGTCCTGTATTGCATGGAGACCACGTCACCAATACATCCGGTACTGGGCTTGTTCATACAGCTCCTGGTCATGGTAATGACGATTACCTTGTCTGTATGAAGAATAACATCGAAGCATACTCACCAGTGGATCAATTTGGGAAGTATACAGAAGAGCTACCATATGCATACAAATCACTTGTTGGGTTAGAAGTTTTAAAAGATGGTAATAGACTAGTGCTAGAACTTTTGGAAGCAAGTAATATGATCTATTTTATCGATAACAACTATATACATTCTTATCCTTATGATTGGAGATCTAAGAGACCCGTGATCATCAGAGCAACGCCACAATGGTTTGCTAATGTTGGTGAAATTAAAGAGAAGGCTATTGACGCATTGGACAAAGTCAAGTTCATACCAGATAGAGGATCTAATAGGCTATTATCTTTCATTAAGAACAGAAACGAATGGTGTATTTCCCGACAAAGAAGTTGGGGTGTTCCGATCCCGGCATTATACTCCAAGATAGATGAAAGTATAGTGATAATGGATGAGGAATCTGTCAAACATATCATTTCGAAAATCGGTGAGTTGGGAACAGATGCTTGGTTTGAAAATGAAGATAACGTTGAAAGATGGTTACCGGATTCACACCGTGGTCAAGGTGCTGAATTTGCAAAGGGAAAAGATACAATGGATGTCTGGTTTGATTCAGGTTCTAGTTGGACTGAAATTGATAAATTTGTTAAAGCGAATGGTTTACAAAGAGATCATCTGGCTGATGTATACTTGGAAGGTTCAGATCAACATAGAGGTTGGTTCCAATCTTCACTACTGACTAAAATAGGCGTGTCTGATGAAGTCAAGCCAACTGCTCCATATAAGGCAATTGTAACACATGGTTTCACACTAGATGAAAAGGGGTTGAAGATGTCCAAATCAATTGGGAATGTACTCACACCAGATGCCATTATTAAAGGGGATGCTAACACCCCCGGTGTTGGTGTTGATGGACTAAGAATCTGGGTCGCACAAGCTGATTACACGTCTGATATTTCAATTGGTCCAAACATTTTGAAACATGTTGGTGATGTCTTGAAAAAATTACGTATAACGTTTACATTTTTGCTTGGTAATCTGACTGATTTCAATGAAGTTGATCTTGTTCCACATTCAAAGCTCAAGAATATTGATAAGTACGCCTTGTCAAGATTAGCTCTGTTGAACGAGGAAGTCTTGAACCATTATAGCGACTACAATTTCAGTAGGGCATTGAAGACGATCACTAATCATTTAAACATTGAATCTTCCTCTATATATTTTGACATCGTTAAGGATAGACTTTACACAGACTCTGTTGATGGTGTTTCACGTCGAGCTGCTCAAACCGTGCTGTTAGAAGTTTTCAAGGTTTACACATCATTACTAGCACCAATCACACCATTGATCACTCAAGAAGTATGGGATCATGCGTTGCCTTGGCTGACCAAGGGATACACCAATCCGTTATTGAAAGGTGTGAATGATTTATCACAGTACAGAGATGTGAAACTAGAGGAGAGATTCACTCAGCTTTGGGAGATTAAAGATAAGTTGAAGTTATTGAGCGAAGAGGGTCGTAAATCCAAGGACATTAGAAGTTCTTTAGAAACTGATGTTTATCTGAACGTTGATGAGTCGAAGAACATTTACACGTTGTTGAAAGAGTTTGAAGATGAGTTACAAGATTCCTATTTGGTCTCACATGTTCACATTAATAAATTCGTTCCCGAAACTGCCAATTATAACTACTCAGGCTCCATTCAAGTTAACGGTGAAGAGGTCAAGATCTCAGTGGTTCCATCTTTTGAAAGTAAATGTCCAAGATGCTGGAAGTACACAGCAACTAATGAAACTGATCTATGCCAAAGATGTGATAAAGTGGTTAATAAATAGACCATTCACACTCAACATGTATATAAATATAAGCCTAATATAAATGCTTGTAAATATGTCATTTTCAGCAATCTGTGGGGTGAGAGACTTTGTAAAAAACCGTGAAAAAATCCGAAAAATAACTGAAACAAGATAATGGTCTATAACAACAAAGGCAATACCTACAATTTGAGCAAAAGATAAAGATGATACGTGTATTAAATAGATCAAACAGAATATTGTCGCTGTACAAGCCAGCTCAGTTACTTCTTAAACCAACTTTTAGAGCGTTCCATACAACAGGATTACTTCGTAATCGTCATTTCGATGAACTAGCCAAATCTAAACAAGTTAATCCAGTACAAACCCCCACAACAAGCCCATCCAACAATGAATCCAAATATCTTAAGATTGTCAACAAGCTACCTAAAGGGTTTCGTAAATATGGACATCGTTTGATCAATGCACCAATTACCCATATTGTTTCATTTTTAACCATTCATGAGATTACAGCAGTTTTGCCCTTTTTAGGTTTATGGTATGCATTCCATAACATAGGTTTTTTACCTACCGATCTCCCATCATGGGTTGTTTTGAAAGGTACTGGGTTCATCGAGAACATAGTGAGTAACTCGTTTTTGGATGATATGATGCTATTTTGAATACATACTAACATTCTATGCTCTCTTTTTAGCTTGGTGATTCAATTGCTTCTTGGTCGATACAAGATCGTACTAGAATTATACTGGAAGGGGCATCGGCATATGGTATAATCAAGGCCTTGTTCCCATTTAGAGTAGTTGGATCTATCTTGCTTACTCCATGGTTTGCCAATTGGGTCATTGAACCAATCTTCAACCTGTTGAGAAGAAAGACGAAGAAGATTACGGGGAAGCCAGTGAATGAAAACGAACTGGGTAAATTGGATCCAACTTTGAAAACCAAGAAGTTACACAACTCAAAAGAGAAAGTGTGACTTTTTAATGCCAGTTGCACTATTGTATAGAAAAGACTTTGATTCAAATTATTTATACCATGTAGTCCAAGCAATTTCCGTAGGCTACCACAAATAAAACCTAATAAAACAAGGCTACAAACATTGAAATCTAGTTCAATGGTCTCGAGCATCAACCTTACCTTTGCCATTCTATTTTCTAATAGCATTATAGGTACAAATTGTGTCCATTTGTGTTGATAGTGTTTCATCTAGTTTGTTCTAGAATGGGTAACGGTTTGTGTCACCGCCTTGGATCACCACAATTTTTATTACGTAATAGTGACAACCCAAGAGAGTCCTTAAATTGAAACTGTGATCTGAAATGAATGATCACACCTTGTAAATTATTTGAATTCTCTTCAAATACCACGGGTTATAATAGATTGAAATAGCGAACTTAAAGAAGGCAAATAATGCACGAGAGAGTTGTACTTAGACGATGCTCACGGATAAAAGTCAACCAACGATGTTTCCATACCTGTTTAAGGCTTTGTAATGAAAATGATGAGATTGACCTGATTACACTAAGGAGGAGAAAAAGGCAACCGAAAAGACAAGTTATCAAGGATATACCCAATGATGACTCCAAAAGAATTGTCAATGTTTCGAACCCGATTCCTACAGATAAGTCTGAAAATATTGGCAAGTCACCTTCTATAACGCTTGATTCTGCTAATGTACAACCACCTTCGGGATCAATAATACCACCAATTCAAGAAATCTCATCCAACTTAAGCCAACTTGAAACTTCAATAAATCACAAGTTTGACAAGTTAGAGGATGTGTTGAAAGTGATATCTAAGGAGAATTCTTCAAACAGTCAGTTGATTAACGATCTGAAGGCTTCTCTTAAACAGAAAGATACCAAGTCTAGTAATGCTTATAAAGAACTACAGAATGGTGATATAACTATACAGATCAAGAGTAAAGACTTGGAGAGTTTTCTTAAAAGTGCTAAACGGAATAAGGATCTTGAAGATGAGGAACATTTTAGAGAGGTACGGGCATTTGAAACGTCTTTACCAACGTCAAGATCACTTGAACAGAAAAACTTCTTTACTCCGATTGACGAAAAGCTTATAAGATACGTTAAGAGGGGCAATCATCCATTTGACGATGAGTTTAATAGAAGTAATAAAGACGATCTACTATTTCCAACAATACCTAAAGCGGAGAATCGTGTTCATGAATTTATGATCTTACAGAATAAAACCCCCATTTTCACTAAAGAGAACCCATTAGGACGTCATTATCATAAGCCTGATCTTTTAACTTTGATGAAAAATTTGGGACCTGAGAATAATGATAAAGTGTGGAAAATCATTTTGAAGTATGAAAAGGAACATTGGTCATTGATTGGCACTGAGAGTCATGGTGATGACAAGATTTTAGTCTTTGAAAGATACATTGAGTTAAAAGAGCTGGAAAGGATGAAACGTAAGAAGTATTTAGGATATGGTTATAACGTTGCCCTGTTTGCACTGTTTTTGTACGGGTTAGGCTTCCACTTTGAAAGGGAACAGAAAAAGAAGGAATACGAGGAAGCGTTGAAGCAATTCAAAGTTGAACAAACGTCCACAAAGTCTTTGGAAGTTAAATGAGAACTTATGGTATCATCTGGAGTATATATATATGGGAAATTTATTTAGTTATGCTATAAATGGATTTATTCCTTCATTTGATCCTCAGGATTATGGACACTTGTAAATTCGGTATCATCTTTAGCAACTCGAGTTTGCTTTATGATAGTATAACCACCAGTAGTACCATTCCATTGTCTTAGGAATTCTAAACTTTTTTTATCGTTTATATCAGGTATCAAATATCCAACTTCATATTCGTGCTGTTCTAGTTTTCTCTTATTCTCTAGCAATAGTTGTCTATTAGTTGGAGGTCTGTTCTTACGTCTAGCCTCTTGTAATGTTTCAATCTCTTCATCATCCCTTGATAAAAAGGCTTCAATGAATAGTTTCACCTCTTCTATGGAAAATTGATCTTGATCTGGTCTATTCTGTACAACTTCTTGGAAAAACTTTACTCTCTGAAATTCGTGCTCTTTACGTTCTAAATGTTCAGCTTTTTTATGATTTAGTTTACCTTCTCTTAAAGTAGCTCTATTAAGCTGTCTAAATTTACGACCTTTTGGATGCATAGCACCTTTAGACTTTTGTATGGCCTTTTGCACTTTACTCAAGGAATGGACAACTGGCATGATGTTCGAATATATATATATATGTTAATTTGTAAAGGCTAAGCGGTGATAGTGACTAGAAACTCTTTCTGATGTAGATTTTTGATAGATAACAATAACAAAAATGCAAATAAAAGAAAAAAAATTTATCTATAATATTTATGAGATGACGGTGTGTGGGTTTTCCATTTGACCATTTTATCTTTTGGTAACTATGGTTATTAAAAACGTACTTTCCATATTTGGATATTTTCCTCTTTTGGATAGTTTACCCGGAATTCTTTAACTTATTTTCACTCTTCCGGTTTTTTGCTGTGATAATTTTCACCGATTTTTTTTTTTTTTTTTTTTTTTTTTTTTTTTCAATGAGCTGTGAAAAGTGAAAGTTGGTTATTAGCCAAATTTGAGGCGATAGAAACGTTTGGTTTAGATTCGTGCTTTGTTATAAATTTATTGACGCTTTGAAACTATACAGTTGTAAACAGATTAGAGGTAATATTGAAGAGAGACCTTTTTTTTTTTTGAAGAAACACAATGACACAATACTCTGAATCGGAATTGATCCAACTGCGTGATACCGCTGTCGTTCCAACAACGGTTGATTTCTTAGAATTCACCAAAGCCATTGAAGAACAAAGACAAATTCAACAATCGGAAGAATCCGAGTCTTCTACTGCTGAACGTAGAAGATCATCGCATCATGGTGTCAGACCAAAGTTCCAATTCAACAGAAAACAACCAAGAGTTAAACAAGAAGCTCCACAACCAGATGCCGATGGTTGGGTTACTTTAAACAAGAAAAAAAATTCAACTGGTGCTGAAGAAGGTGAACCACAACAAAGAGCTTTCAAAGAGGCCATTAAAGATCAAAAAGTCAACAAGATTCGTCCAAACAGTAAAAAAATTGCAAGTGCCGGTCCTGCTGATGCAAGAGATATCATTTCTGAAAAGCCAAAATCAAGATTCAATGCATTTGCTGCTTTAAACTCTGAAGATGAAGATGAGAGTTCAGAGGAAGAGGAAGATGAAGATTAAAGAAAAGGAGTTGATTGGTACATAAAGTTATGTCCCATGTTTTTCCAACAGAGTAGATGGGACTTTAGCTGTATGACGTTGTATATTTGTTTTCATGTTTGTCCAATTTGCTTTTATTTTTTTCTTTGTGTGTTCATCTTAATTCTTGTCGAGCCTACTACCCAGAAATCAGCAGTTGAAACTTTGGGGATTGGGGTCTATGATCGTGACTAGCTTCACTTATTATGAGTCGTTTGTGGAGTCTCATGATCTTTAGTCTGTCTATACTTCTCATAAATGATTTGATCAGTTTTTTTTTTTTCCCGTTAGAAGCTCTTTTCTCGTTGTTTTACATCTTGACATCAATTGAAAGTTGCACACAAATCTTCTTGATTGTTTTTCGTCGTTTTTATTCATTTTATCTTTATCTTAACATAGGTTTTACCATAATTAGATCAAATTTCATTTATTCTATGGGACCACTTCTATTGAACTCTGCATTGGAAATAGATCTAAAGTATATACATTTATATATATATACATAAGTTCATCGTCATATCATTCAAGTCATTCATATATATGCTTTCTCGATGAGCTGTAGTTTATTCTATATAGTGTCATACTATCACAAGTTAGAAACTTCATGCCTACAGCTGACGAAACAATATACGTACAAAAACACAACTTCACATGTCAGAATATTAATACTATTTCTAAATTCTAGATTGTCTATGAAGAAAAATGCTTGAGGGCATGGAACGCTTTAATATTGAGTAGCTAGATTACCTCTACCGTCTAATTCTTTATCCAGCTTCAGATCATCCAGTAATGTTGTAACATCAGTTCTAACGGTGGCATCTGAAGCAACTCTATTTTTCAATGATGTACCTGAGATTGCTTGACGTAACTCTTTAACCTTTGGAACGTTTCTCTTACCAATCAATAGGGATCTAGCTGATAATGGAACGGACTTTATACTTTGATTTTCACATAGTGCTGAAGGTTGGCCCAATAGTGATAAGGATAAGTTTTGCGAAAGTGGAAGAGATAAGTATGTGGCATCCTGCTGCTCTTCTTGTTCTTCTTTTTCTATGGTTCCCGTTGGATTGTATTTGTAATGACTTGATGAAATGACCTCTTGATAATCATTGAATGAATACTTGGCTGTAAGTTTTATCAAAAGATCCTTCTCTAGTTGAAATGTTGGCTTCAAAGTTGACTCTGGGATCAAATTTTTAAAGACCCATAGATCGTTGGTGACACGATAGTTAATTCTTGCTGAAACTTCATCTTGTAACTCTTGATAGTCATAAATTGTGGCAGCGTAATAAAGAATGACAAACCCGATATTATCATGCAAAACTCTTGTTTCATCAGTTGTATTTGATTCATCCTTTTGTAGTTGCCACTGGAGGAAAAATGGAGCTAGATTAACAAAGGCATTGATACCAAAGGTGGCAACAAATGTTTCTAATAGTCTCAATAAACCTTCAAAATTGTCAAGCTTGGTAGTTCTGTCCAATACCTCATAGAATTCGTTAATGATACTTCCTTTAGCATTAGTGATCAATCCATTGTAATCAGGATTCAAATATTCAACTTTTTCCTTATACTCAAGTGATATACTGCTTGCTAATAGGTCAATAAATCTCGATTGAACGGCAAGGTTTTCAGTTGTCAATAGATCAAAAGTATCTGCATATATTTCCAAAGGCACAATAGCTCTTTGAACAGTTCTATTGCTATTAGAAGTTTCTATAACCTTACCGATGTTATTCAAGATAGAGATGATCAAATTGGAATCGTTGGTCTCTTTGACTTTGGACAACAAATCTGCAACAATGTCCACTATTTGATCTTGATAATAAATGTGAGTGGCTAAAGATCCAATAGCATCTGAATAAGCACTGACTAATTCCTCGTCATTAGAACCTAATATTGTTTGCCTTTGCGCATTTGTAAACTGTCTCAAATTGTCAATCACCGGTAGACCTACCAAATTCACCGAAGAAGCCAATAGACTCGATATGGAGTGGAGATATACAAGCTGCTCTCTATGATTCTTAACCCTTTCCAATTGGCTAGTCAATATAGATAAAAGTATGAATCTCAATTGAACAGGAATCCAAGTTGTTGTCATTTCAATCAAAGCAGCTGCCCAACTCAAACTAACTTTAGCTTGGGATAGATGAGATCCCAAGAATTGAGTACTGGCACTTAGCTTGGAAGTTGAGTTAGTTGCGAAAAACCCCTTCAAGGCAAGTACTGCCAATTCTTCAAGATCAATATCCTGTGGAGTGGCAGTATTTCCATCATCTTGTTTGGTATGTGTTTTGGCTGTATTGAATCTAGAAAGATCATGCTGTGGATGTGATTCTGATGTATGCGATAGACTTCTTTTCAGCAATTCAGTCTCAGTAAAGTCCTTTTGCATTTCAGATATTATCAAGGGAATTGATTTTTTGATCAACAACGTCGAATTTCCTTGACCTAGATTTCTTGACGATGATAAACTAGCAGCAGCTTTCAAGCCTATGGCCTTCCATTCAATGATATTAGCCTCACTAACTTTGATGCCCAAATTTAAAAACGTCTCGCTCAATTCGGTGAAACTATGAACAAAATCCAAATCACCAGTGAATAACTCATCGTCAAGAGTTTCACAGAATGTCTTATACACAGGCTCAGCATGTTGACACAGTGAAAGATCTTTAGTCTTCAAGACAGATGAAAGAATCTGAGCGACATTTGCAGCAAACACGTTCAGATCATCGGGACATTTCTTAATAAGATGATCTATTATCTCTAAAGTAACTTGAACATTACCAGTACGGTTACGGTAAACATCATGTTCGTTCTTCTTCTCAAGAAACCTCCCAACTTTCTCCAGCTTGACCCTCCTTGTCGAGGCGTAGTATAGCAAGTAGCTGAGTTCCGATGAGTTTGGTTTTTTGTCAAACCCTCTACCGGAGGGATAACATTGAAGAATCAACTTTTGATGTTTTGGCTGGAATAATGGCATTCTCTAGTTGATTGAAACAATGGATGGGAAAAAAAAAACGATCGTGGTGAACAGCACTCAACCTTAATGCAATTGACAAAACACACACACCGGTGAACTATGCCAAAAGCTATTGTTGAAGATTCAAAGAAGCCAGTTTAACTCCAGAAAAACTTTTCCAAATTCTGCTTTTCCTTTATTAAACAGTGTGCTTTTGTTTGATTAGTTATTTTTGTTATTTTTCAGTTTTTTTACTTGTTCTTGCTTTATTCTCGAAAATATATAAAAAAGATTTGATTTTAATGAAAGATAACTGGAGATGAGAAGAAGAAGACATTATTGAACAAGATTAGAACAAATTGTTGAGAAATGGTTCCAGTTTACGTGAAAGGTGGATCTTGGTCCAATGTTGAGGGTGAGTATCAAGTCTTTAACTATCTTTTTCTCTGTCGAAATTAATACTAACTGATACAATCTAGATCAAATCTTGAAAGCTGCCATCTCAAAATATGGGCTGAACCAATGGTCAAGAGTGGCGTCTCTATTGGCTAGAAAGACAGCTAAACAGGCCAAGGCTCGTTGGAATGAGTATCTGGACCCTAGACTAAGGAGAGAAGAATGGTCACCGGAGGAAGATGCGAAGCTATTGGAGTATGCAAGACTAATACCAAACCAATGGAGAACTATAGCTACTAAGATTGGTAGAACGGCAACTCATTGTATAGAAAGATACCAAAGGCTATTGGATGATGGAACTGGTGATGGTGAAACTGAACTGAGCTTTGCTGGGCCCGGTATAGAGACCTTGGAGTCGGTTGGTGCTTCCAAAGACTTGAAGATTGGAGATATCAACGTAAATCCAGAAACAAGAAGCGCGAGACCTGATGCTGTTGATTTGGATGATGATGAGAAGGAAATGTTGTCTGAGGCTAGAGCAAGACTAGCAAATACCAAAGGTAAGAAAGCTACAAGAAAAGCTCGCGATAGAATGCTTGAAGAGAGTAAACGTATTGCTTTGTTACAAAAAAGACGTGATTTAAAACAAGCTGGGATTACAACAAAGTTGAAAGCACCAAAGAAAAAATTTGCAAATCAGTTTGATTATAACGCTGATATACCGTTTGAACATAGACCTATTAGTGGGTTCTATAGCACTACAGATGAGGTTAAAAAGAACGATCAGGATTTAAAAGGTTTTGAGTATCAAGTCAATCGTACTGGTCTTAAAGATGACGATGATAATGATGATGGAAAGAAGAAAAAAAAAAGATCGAGAGAGGACAAGTCTCAAAAGCAGCCGATTGTGGAGAAATCTGCTGAGGAATTGGAAGATCAGGCTAAAAGAAGGAAACTTGAACTATCCGCCCCACTTTTCAAAGATGATGAGTTATCAGATGTCGTAAGAAGGAGCAAAGATGAGTTGAACAATTACATTAATGAAAAAGAAAGAGTTACTTCGTCCAGTATATCAGACAGAATTAACGAAAGTACACGAAAGATTAAAGAGGCTAGAGTTGAAAGATCAGCACTATTGACTACAGGTGAAGAGGGTGAATCGGATGCTGAATTCTATCATGATCAAGAAACTAATGAAGATACTGTACTAAAGGAGAAAGTGCCAAGTGAAAATCATCTCAAGCTTACACTTCGTGAGAAATTGGCTAAATTGCCTGCTCCAAAGAATGATTTTGAGCTGTTGGATGACGACGACGAGGAAGAAAGTCAACAATACGAAGAGGAGGAGAATGAAGATGGTGCACAGCAGATAATAGACCAAGGAGAATTGGAGAGGTTAAGATTAGTAGCAGAGGAAGAACAGAAGCGTAAGGCTCTTTTAAGAAGATCGCAAGCTGTACAACAAGGGCTATCCATACCCAACGTTGACTTGTCGACAAAACTCACTACACTGGACAGTACTAAAACATCTCAACTTGTTGATAAGGAGCTTGTTAAACTTATACGGTCTGATTATTCGAAAACATACAAAGTTGGTGGCATTCCATTATTGGGTGACTTAGATGAGGACACCAAGCTCAAAATTGAACAAGAGATAGCGAAGGAGATCGATCAATCACATTTGGAAAAGTTTCAAACCAGTTTTATTGAAAATTCTCAAGACTTTAATGATGGTGATAGAGACTCATTAGTGACAGAACTTACAAATTTAGTCAGTAAAAGTAATAAGCTTGAGAGTAAGCTTCAGAAGAAATTTGCTGGTTATGAAAAGAGAACTGAGACTTTGAATGATGAATACTTATCTCTCTTACAAGAGTATAGAGATGCTGATAGAGCTTTGGATGCTTTCAACCTGTTGTATGAAAGTGAAAGAGTTGTAATAACTAAAAGAGCAGATTCGTTAAGAGATGAGGTTGATCGTTTGGTACAGGCCGAACAGGCAGCACAAGAGCGTTTCCTTCTGTTGAAAAGAGCTAAATAACATTTTATCAATAGAGTTCACTCATGTTAGCTTTCGAAAGAGCACTGATATCTTTTTTGAAGTCCTTTGTAGTGTGTTTTTTTCTCTCTATAAAGTTACCACAGTAATAAAAAAAAAATGAAAATCAAAAAAGCAAAAATCAATTTTCCCAAATGTAAACAATGAATTTTGAGCCAGATCATTAATTTAAGGGTTCCCATCCAATTTCATCGCAACCATTACCTCCACCGCACCACTCCCACTCTTCAATCTGACTAATGGCCTCCAATCTACTCTTTGTTCCTTACAGGAAGACTCAAAAAATTGAGTTTGGTAAACAGTTGCGTGATATAATCTCCAAGGAATACTATCAAACTGCTACGGTGTTTGAAAAGGACATTCAAGAGGTTGATGTTTTGAGAAATGACATTATAGATCTTCAAGTCAGCACTCAAGATTTGGCACTACTCAAGAGATACTACATTCATCTTGCTACTTTAGAGTCTAAGTTTCCGAAGGATGTTGTGGAGTTTCCTTGGTTTGGCACTCTAGGTTATAACGTTACTGGTCCAGTAAGATTAAGATCATTCTCATTTGAAAAGGTCAATATACTCTACAACATTGCCGCTTTATACTCTCAGCTAGGTGCTAACCAAGATAGAAACACCGATGATGGTTTGAAAAAAGCTTGCTTATATTTTCAATACGCTGCTACGCACTTCCAATACATAAATACAATTTCTCAAGATGATCCGAATCTTACACTACCCTTGGATCTTCAAAAGGGTACTATTGAGACACTCAGATATCTTTCACTTGCTCAAGCTCAAGAAGTGTTTTGGCAGAAGGCATTTATCGATAAAGTGAAAGATTCTTTAATTGCAAGACTTGCCATACAGGTTTCTGACTTCTACAATAAGGCATTGGAAAGTGTCAACAGAAGCGAAGGATTCAGAACTGAGTGGGTTCATCATTTGACTGTAAAGAAATTCCATTTCGAGGCTGCAGCTGAATTCAGAGCCTCTTTGACTGCCGTCTCTTCATCCAAATATGGGGAAGAGGTTTCAAGACTGAAAAGAGCTCAAAGAGCCATAAATCAAACCTCTTCACGTTTGAAGTTTGTCAGTCAAGTGGTGAAGCACGATATAGAGGGATTGTCCAAAATAATATCTGAAACTTTACAAAGATCCGAGAGAGACAATGACTTGATTTATTTGCAAGATGTGTCTAATGATCTACCAGCTATTGTTAAAGCGAACGTTACAAAAGATGTTGCAATTGATGAAATTACTAATCCATTCGAAGCAATCTCTACTGGTAATTATGGGAAGTTGTTATTTGCTGATCTTTTACCATTCTATGTAATACAATCAGCAGAGGCGTTCAGAGAAAGACAAGATGATTATATTGAAAGACACCTCAAAGTACCGATAAAATCATTAAACACGATCTTGAACAAATTCATCTTTGGTCTAGGATTACCGGCATCATTGGACACTGTTGATAGACCTACTTCATTACCTTCTGGTCTATTAGAACATCATCATGAAATCAAGTCGCAAGGTGGGGTGAAAAGAATCAGAGAAACTGTAAACGATATTCAAAAATTATCTTTAGATAGTGAGCATTTGATCCAGGGTGCCAAGGATAGATTACATTTGGAAGCTCAAGAAGACAGTTTGTTAAGACAGAAGCAAGGTTTGAATCATTGGACAAGAGAAGATTCTCAAACAGCGGCTCAATCGTATCATGACAGAATACAACAACTGGAAAATTACTTGAAGCAGGCAAAGGCTGGTGATAATACTATTAGGGAACAATTTTTGAACATTGAAGCACCTCTAGAGATTTTGAGCTCTTCAGAGTCCAAGATTCAAGAATACATACCAAACTCTAAATCGAGAGAGTTAGATCCATCATTGAAAAGAGTTATATCACAATTAAAGGATTTACTGCAAGAGAAGCAGAGGCTAGAAATCAGTCGTGGTAATTTCCTAGAGACTTTAGAAATCAAATCAGCACAATACAACATCTTACCAAAGATCATATCAGAGTATAAATCAATCCAGGCCAATTTTAAAGACTTGAAAGTTGACTCAACAACCTTTGAACCTGTTTTTGACAAACACATTAAAAATTTTGACAAAGATTTGGAGTTCATTGAACTTCAAAGTAAGAAACAACGTGAATATGAGACAAAGATCGAGGAGTTGAACAAACAATTTGTTCATCTGAATAAATCCCAAGGGTCAAATACAAAGAGAGAACAAGTTTTGAAACAGCTAGACGAAGTTTATGGAGAGTTCCAGGAGCTTGTTGATAACTTGTCCCAAGGTTTGAAGTTTTACAATGACTTTAATAACAACTGTCATAAGCTAGTTGAAGAGATAGACAACTATGTCTTTGAAAGAAGAATTCAAGCAAGAGATCTAGAAGCGTATGTATTACACGTCATGAGAAAATTCTATGTTCAAGCTACTAACAAACTATTCACAGTGAATTAAATGCCAAGTTTAGTCATTTAAACATTTCCGACTCCAAGAGATCTAGTGGTCTATCTGAAAGCTCTGCTCCTGAAAGAACACAAAGCCCAAGTCCTGCACTAGTCGCACCAAAAGCACAATCTGCCAAATTGAAAGGTGGTGTTTGGAGACAAGGTAATAACATCAAATTTGACTAGGCTCTGGGTTAACATGCTTCTGCTGCTGTTCGTCTTGCTTTTTGGCCAACCATTCTTCGTAGTCTCTTTTCCTTTTACCCCTTTGTATATTTGATTTGTGCCTTTTACTCTTCAAGTGAAACTCATATTGTTTAGAGCCTACTAATACCAATGGTGTGCTATCAGAGTTGAAGCATGTTGCGCATGTGTAGTGTTGCCATTGTGATGTCTCCTCTTTTTTCTTCGAATCTTCATCTTGAATTGGTAAAAGATTTTCCATGCCCTCTGGAAGTTGCGATGCACGTATGGGTTCGTTTGCGAGAAACCGTTCCGCTACAAGCGCACCCCTTTCAAATACATTTGAGTTCCATTTTTCCAAATCAGTAGCGTTCAAAACAAATAATTCACCTCCGTTGATGAAATTGTGTTTGGATTCGTTTGCCAAATTTTCAGCCAGAGATGACTTGATCCATTTGATCTGTCTCTTCGCATATTGTCTTGTCTTTATCTTCATATTCTCTATTGAAGTTTGTAATATCTTATTATCTTGTGACCCATTCTCCAGCCATGGTAAGAATTCTTTAAAGCCTATAACTTGCCATACACCTCTTTCAAAGTCCGGTTTGGGATCTAAGCTTTGATAGTATTCATACAACTCCTTGATTTCTTGCATTCCACCGTTCTCCAACATTTTATCAACTCTTTCATCTAATCTTTTGTCTAATGTTGACTTTTCAGAGTATACCCAAAATGGTAAAGTTCTAAATCTCAAGCTCGATTCATCTTCACTTGATAGCTTTTGTTCTGCATAGTGCTCACTTGTCTTTTTATTTGTTGAATATATGATTTCTAAAGCTCTCCTTATACGTCTTGTATCATTTGGGTGAAATTTCTCTGCAACTTTAGGATCATTCTCCTGTAAAGCTTTGAAACATAGATCTGAAGGTCCGTCAAGTATTTCCAACTGTTCTTCCGACAGCTTGGTTCTTACATCACCCCCTTTATCTACGCTCGATTTAATAGTCTTGTTATTGAACAGTAGTGAATTTAGATAATAATGCGTTCCACCAATTACAATTGGTATTTTACCTCTGTTATGAATGTCGTTTATGGCATCGTTGGCTTCTTGATCAAATCTATGAATGAAGTACTCCTCATTCCACTCCACATGATCCATTACATGGTGCCTCACACCAAGTCTTTCCTCTACTGGGTGTTTATTTGTGATTATATTGGCGTTCTTATACATTTGCATAGAATCAGCATTGATGATCTCACCATTGAATTTTTTGGCTAATTCTATGCTAAACTGAGATTTACCAACACCGGTCGTTCCTACTATCACTATGACGTTCTTGGGCGTGGGCATGATTAATCTTTTGATCAACTTGAACATATGACAATGATGGAGTATTCGGTTTGGTAGGAAACTCGCTGTAATCTAACTCTATTTAATACTGGTGAGCATGTGTCAATTTTTTTTTTTTTTTTTTTTCATCATGCTTTGGAGCCAGAATCTGTAAAATGAGATGAGGTTACTATTAACTACAAGTTAAAATTGTACAATCAATAACACTCTTATGAACTAAAGGACTTGATAAACTCTGTGGGACGACTTGTATTGATGATAAATTAACAATTGATGGGATATATAATCAGTACTCGTCATATTCTTCATCATCACTTCCATCCCAACCAAATTCATATTCTTGGGCCAAAGTACTCAGCTCGTCTATTAAATCAGATCTTTCGTCGCTATCTCTTAGTCTTTTGGTGACAAACTTCTTCCATTCAATCAATGCAGATTTCGCAGATGAGTCCACACCTAAGCTGACTGTAAGTGTATCATGTGCTGAGATTATACCTTCTGGGTATGAGTCTGGAGTGGAGTATGGTAAAGTAGATTTGAACGTAGTGTATGTTGATTCTTTGTTCTCTCTGTCTTTTTGTTCAGAGTCTATTGGTGCAACTTGAGGAGCTGGTAAATCTTGTGGAGATTTGGATGGCCTTATGATGGTTGTTTTGTTGAAGATGTGTTGTGTTTTAGGTTTCTGATTCTTGACCTCAAAGAACTTTGAATTAAAATCAATGAATTTAGCATTTATGCTGACTTTGAGATTTGTAATTAAATTTCTTTCATTTGAACCGTATGTCAATGAGTTCTTAAATGTGTTGAAGCTTAGTCTATTGTCTCTTTCTGAGTTCAAGACCTGTATCGATTCAAAAGAAAGATTCTGTAAAGCTGATAAATACCATAAATCCTTTGAATCAACACCCCTTGGAACCCCAATCGGAATAAACAAGGATGAGTTCTTTCGTAGACTAACCATACTTTTGATTCTCGAAATCAACTCTAAACTTGTCAATTGGTATCCTGGTTTCCCATTAAACAGTGCAAATTGAAAGATTTCGCTCTTAGAGTTATAATCATCTTTCAACTCATTCAATAGCTCATTTGAGAATCCACCCCATGCTGTATCAATGTCAGTAACAAGATTTATCCCATTGAGCAAATCACACTCTTCTAGGCTCTTTCTATAGCTCTGCTCTAAGAACTCAACCCCATTCGATTCATCCCACTCTTGAACACCAACTTCATAGTTCAAAAACTCTCTCTTCTGTTCTGATGAACCTCTTGTTAGTTTCCCATAAGAAGCAGAAGCAGTTGGATCATATTCCCAATTAGACAATGAGTGGAAAGAGTTTGGCTCATATATTACTCTTGAAAAATCAGACCAGTATTTAACGTTGGATGATTTCAGTTTAGGAACTGGTTTACTTTCATCCAGAGCTCTTTGATAGTCATTTTTCACAATTCTATTTCTAGTTTGTATTGTATCAAAACCACTATAATCATCATCTTGCTCATCTTCAACTTTTGCGTACTCAAATTGTCCCAAGGATCCAAATCCCCCCTTGTAATCCCAGATGAGTGCTCTTGGTGTATAGTTTATGGAGTTTCCTGATATTGTTGGTTTTAGATATGTTGATGGATCATTTGATTGTTTGGAGGAGGATATGGTGTAGTCCAAGTAGTTCTCCTGAGCATTGAAAAAATGTGTAGTGAGGTAATTAGCCCTCGTTGAGAGCGATAGTGTAAGAACTTCGTGCATTTGGGTCTACTTTACAAGCTCTGTTCTTATACTCGTGGTGAATAGTTGATGAGCTTTAATTTTAGTGGTGATCTTTTTTTTTGGCCAGCCCTGGGGGCCGCCCTAATTTTACTGAGATCTCTCCCCAAAATTATCTGAGTTTTAGTTCATCTTATAAAAGAAATACTACAACAAATTTTTGATCGTTACAACTTTTTATATAATACACAACATCTTAGCTTAATGCAGATTTCTTTGTCTAATCTCTTCCAAATCATCTTCATCTTCTTCATCCTCATCTTTTATCTCTGTAGATTCATAAGTGATATCGTCATGTTTGTGTCTTTTGTTATTTCTCTTGTTTAATTCATCAACGGTTGGTTCTCTTATTTTCAGCAAAACTTCATCCAAATTCAACTCATTGAATGCCTCTTGGTATTCGTCTTGTAGTTTTCTCTTCTTCAATTCGTTCTTTTGTTGAATTGGATTAAAGTAGACAATTTGAGAATCATTATCGAATCTAAGTGCAATTTCTTTGATTTCACTAGAGTCTTTTGGTACTGGGTCTGTGTTGGAGTTTGAAACAGGAGTGTTATCTAGTCTCTGTTGTTTTAACTCAAAATCGCCTTGCTTGACAAATCTGTATCTTTCATCTTCATCCTCTTCTTCAATGTCTTTAGGTAAACTTTCATTCAACTCGTTTAACTTTCTTAAATATTTAGCCTTCTTGTCATTGTTCTCTTCATCTATAGTATATATGGATAACCAATTAGTCGAATGACCATCTAATGGTAACTGCCTGAAAAGAGCTTTAGTCAACCAATTTTTATCCTTATCGACTTGACGATCTGACACTCTAATAGTACTAAAGATTTGATCAGATCTTGAAATATCCGGTAATAAAGACCACACTGCTTTAGCCTTTAAATTCTTCTTTAGTGGATGTCTTAGTGAACTGAAATCTTTTAAAGTTTTCGATGCATTTTCAAAAGTTGCTTCAATTGAACGCAATTGACCAGCTGGGGTATTAGAATCTAGTTGTTTGAAATCCTTTGATGATTGTTTATTAGAAGGAACTGGGGTAGCAGATTTGGAGCTATTAGCCGTATTACTTTTCAAAGAACCGATATATTCTGTTCTTCTCAAAAATGCCACGTTTGGTTGGTTTTTAACTTGTCTATCAATACCTGGATCTCTTAACAAGACTTGATCATTTGGATGTAGTCTAATTGTAGCAGCAGCAGCTGCTGCTGCAGCGTTAGCAGATTTGGAAGCAGACGAGTCAAATATCTCAGGTTGTCTAACCAAGTCAATCTCCAGGCCTAGATCATCATTTATTTGTAGTAGATTTTTGATGTTTTCCTTTCTGTAAAGATTAGATAGTATGTTGGATGATTCTATTGATTCTGATGGATTTATCTTGTAGTTGAGTAACTTTGGTGGGAGAAGAGGTGGTGGAAGGTCATTCTGATACCTTATTCTGGCGATGTACTCCTGGTTCTTCGACATGATGATGGCTACAACTATATTCGAACAAACACCGATTTTATGAAGAGCTTCCATTCAATAGGTTTGTTATTTATCATAACCGTTCGAAAAGATGTGTTTTTTGAATTTTGTCCAAGTTTAAAAATTTATTACCCGGAACACTAAAAGTCATAACCATAGCAACAAAACGTTCACCGCTCATTCAAAATCATCACCATTGTTGTACTTTTGGTGTGTAAGAAAAGGGACAGCTCTGAGTCTATAGCTACCTTTGGCACGAGATATACGGGCTACTTATGGAGTGAGAGTTTAGTCCCTTTCTCGATTAGATATATTTGAATATTCATGTATTGATGTTCAACAGCTCTTTATACCCTGCCCTGGTTGTTCTCTTTCTGCCACCATCACCATTGGAGCCAGTGTCTTTTGTCTTCTTCGACTCTTCTTTATCCGGTGACGTGGAACCCCCATCACCGTTCAATAAGGCTGCCAATCGTTTATTTTCTTTACCATCATCACCATATGATATTTGAGTAGTTCTTAAATTCTGAATCTCATCTTCAAATGGATTCTCATCATACCGATTTAGTGAGCTTTCGCTAAAGTCTAACCTTTTAACACCCACTAGTCTACTATTCTGCTGGTTGACCCTTTTGTTTCTAATGGGGGATGGCAGTTTAGGTAATGATCCAGTGGATTCTGTAAACTTGTCGGACGTTTCAGATCCCGTTCTGGAAGGTTGTACTGACTCATTTGCAGGTTTCAATGCAAGTTTGTTATTACTGGATTGTATGATCAGTTTCTGTAAATTTGGCTTCAAATCATTATACTTTGGACAGTAAAGACACCACTCTCTATAATTAACGTTGATCATACCTTCATCGCTATCTTCTTCTCTTAAGAAAAACTCGAAAAGGAATGAGATCGTTAGATTGGGGATATTATTGTGTCTTGCAAACTCCATTTTTAACTTTGTAGAGTTCTTAGAAGTTTGTGGTACTGTATCATTTCTTTTGGGATACCTGTTGTTGAATTGGAATAAACTTGGGTTTCTTCCATATAAGTATTGATTATTACTTCTTAAATTCATTATATCTATGTTTAAAATTAACAAATCGCAACTTGTGTTGATAATTTCCATCAAATGAAACTTTTCTTGTGATTTAATCAGTTTCGTCAAGTGTAACAATTCGACTCCATCGAACCCTGTTAAATGAATCTTCAATCCATTTGATGGTAATTGCTCAAAATACTTCAATTTTGGAATTAATCTCTTACCCCAAGAGTCTATAACAATATCTTGGTAAAAAATGGAACGCTCTACAAACCATTCTGTTAAAATCTGTGCGTTGTAAAATTTCGGGATATGATTTGTTGAAAACGATGGAACTATTAAAAAGTCAACTTGATGTAAAGAGTTTTCAGTTTCATTTTCTTCATCAAGTACAATTCCATTATGTGATTCAATGACCCTTTTGAGCGTGTTATGATTTTTGAACTCAAACAGTTTCAAAATGAACTTCTTATTTTTGAAAAGGTTCGATACTTTATTCTTCACAATCCTTGCATTGATGACATTGTTGTTGATAAGTAGTTTCGAATTAGAAACATTGGGTACAGTCAGTCTATCATTATCATCATTGTCCTCCCATTCAGTGGTTCTATTCCCTTTATCAATACTCTTCCTCTGTTGATCCATCACACTTTGCCATATCTTTCGATCCTTTTTAGTCACGAGCTGCTCTTCTTCCTCATCGTGCAGGGCTTTCGAACTCTTCTCATCGTTAATAGCATCTATCTTTCTCTTGTTATTACTAGAAAGCACTTCTAATTCTTTCCAAACATCACAAGATCCTTCTCCATATAGACCCTTATCAAGATCATAGTACTGCATATCTAGACTACTGCCTCTTTTAATGGAATCTAATATCCATATTGGATGGACAATCGGTATAGACCAACTTTTGGCAACCTTATAACGTTTACCGTTTTTATCATTTGTCAAAACACAAGAATTTGAATTTGTCAATGAATCAGTTACTGATCCACCGTTATTTTCGATCAAATTTTTAAGTCTTTGCTTGTACTCATTAAGATTTTCTTCGTCTATGTAATCATCCTTATTCAGTCTTGATAAGCATATGTTAAAGTTTTTAAATATTGGTAGACTTTTCAATTTCAATTTATCCTCCGATAGATTATTTATCCAACTATTGTGAACCTCCAGTATACTTTCCGGTTCAACAAATTTGATATCAAATCTCTTTTTAGCACAAAATCTATATTTCTCAGTAGCTCGATCACCAACTATCAGGACGTTAACATCACTCATCAGATTGTTAACATGAATACCTCCCATTGATTTTATTTTGACTGAAATTTCAGATCGCAGGTCACTCGGGACACTGGTGGAACAGAACTTCAGGTTATGGAATGGTCTGGACATTTTCTGATCTCATTAGGGCACTCTTATGGCTCTTCTGTTTTTTTGGATATCGTTCCCTGGATAATTGCTTCTGATTGGTTTATGGTCTCTTCTCTTTCTAATCACTTTCATCACGCTTAATTTAATTTGGTACATTAAGATTTCGCGTACTAAATCAGGATGACTTTATTAACTCTGTGACAAAAAAAGTAAGTGTTTTGAGCACTTGCATATGACTTTTTCTTTTGAGCACTTCTATAGCAACAGGCTATCCAACTCTTCTTTTCTCAACTGCTTGTTGAGAGATTTCAGTGTTAGTCAGTAGAAGGAACGGTCCAATTAGCAGTGCTTATGTCAGAGAGTAGATGTTGGTGGAAATAGCTATATAAACTGTCTTGAAATTTGCATTTTTAAATGCATTTTCAAGTGAGAATGATTAATCACATGTATAATTAACGTAGTTGATGGAAAAGCTTAGTTACAAGAATTTTGAATCCTTGGCCATGTGTCAAGGTTGCAATATGTACTGTACTCTAGTCATTTGATTCTCAAGATTTGAGGTACCAGTCTATCCTGCTATGAGCACTAAATGCAATGGGAGCTTTATGTACTACTGTTATTTTGATTGGCATTAACACCTGAGCCATGCATCTGAGATAACAAGAAAAAGAAAGATAGACAAATGTTAGTGAGATAAGTGTTGGCATTTTTTGCAATTGTTTGTATTCTATGGTTACTACGTCATCGTTTAAAAGTTAGTTTAATGGGAGAAATTGTAGGGCTGAAGAGCAACACACATTTCTTTTCGTTAGTGATTTTAAGTCCAAATATGACGAGAATCTACAAAAGGAAGTACTACAAACCTATGTAGTATAGATGAGCTTAACTCAACAATTTTATGATGACATTTTTTTTTTTTTGGTTGAGGTACTTTTGATGAATATATTGAAATATGAATTTTGACTTAGTCAACTCTGCATATTTTGACAATCAATAGATGTCATAGGTGATTTTCGAAATAAAATTTCGGTAATTTATAGGAGTTTAGGAGTTTAGGAATATTTGTCAAAAGTGTGTTGATAGGTTTCGATTTCAAGTAGATCATTCAATTATATGTACTCATTCCAAATTACTTCGATCATATGATAGGATATATGTAGCTATATCCAACATTTTTTGAAATGGAATTTATACGAACTTGCTCTATGCTCAATTTCCAAAATATCAGTAGAATAAGGAATAACGGGTTCAAGATTTCTAACTTCTATTCCAGATAAACTTCATAGGACTTATGAATTTATCGGTTGTGCAGAGCATACATATTCTTTTCTTCTATTAAAATGTCGCAAACAAGAAGCGCTCAATCGGCCGCTATATGTAGTTAAAGCCGAATAGATACCAAATAAAAAGCAAGTCATAAGTACACAATTCTATCTACATCAGCTGAATTAGAGCATCTAAGTCTGATAGTAGAAATGACTAAGGTTACTACATGTCTACCTTGCAAATGATATTATAATGCTAAGTATATATAAAAAATAAGCAGTCTTTTAATAATCATTTAGGATAACGGAATTAACGTATGACCATTATAACAATCAGACCCGTTATGGTACTAATTGATAAAGTATTAATCAAAATAAAAACGCTCACGTTACAACTATATGTATTACTTAAACTTTAATCGTAACTAAAACCAATTTGATCCATATCACAAGATTATGATTGGATGAGCAAGCGATAGAATATCTGCGTAAAGTAAGAAAAAGAAAAGAAAGGGCTTTAGGATTGAGACTAAATCAACCAAGAATAGAAAATAAAATCGAAACTTTTGAAAAAAAAGAGCATGACTCCCTTAGATGTGCTGACGTAACTTTAGACTCAAAATCTGGGGTTAACAACATTTTTATTTTTTAAAATTTTTTTTTTTTTTTTTTCACATAGTCTTTGACAGGAACCCGTAAACCTCCAGACTATGGTGGGGACAACTATGGGGGAGTTAACAGTAAAATTAATATTGCATTTGAATTTTGACTTACATTAATTTTGTCAAAAATCTGGAGTTTCAAATCTTAGTTCAAACTTTAAATTGAAAAAATTAACCTGGAGCGGGTCAATGGAACACCAATTTTTTTTTTAAGTAATAACAAAATTAAATCTACACGTAGTAAACTTGTTGCTGCTCCTGCTTCTTTTTGCTGAACAGGAGAAGAGACATGCATAGAAATTAATCAAATAACAGCTTTTACATTTCAAAGACTTGCATGAACTTGAATATAACATTCAATCATTCTATATTTTCTCTCTTGAAAAAAGGAGTTGCATAGAAAGCATGGAATAATAAATATGATTTCAATATACATAGGATTATATAAATACCATTTTATATCCGTTGTCAATTCAATCTTACAAACAGCCGCACGCTTTGTAATACTTTAATTCAACTAAATTGATTGATACATTCTCTTTAGCTATATTATTAAATCTCTGATGAAACTTATAAAAACAACCACTACAACTAGAACTTCACAGGCTTGTGACCGTTGCCGTATCAAAAAGATTAAATGTGATGGTCTATTACCATCATGTACCAATTGTGTAAAGATTGGATATAGCTGTGAAATAAGTGATAAACTAACAAGAAGAGCATTTCCAAGAGGTTATACCGAGAATTTGGAAAAAAATTTGATCAATTTACAAAATGAAATGAACAAGTTGACGGAAGAGTTGAGTTACTATAAAAAGAACAACGGTAATAACATTAATGACAATAGTAAAGGATCTTTTAAAGCTGAAAATATTGGTGAAAAGGATACCGTTGTTTGGAACCAAGATGTTAATTTACCGACTCCTGCCGAGGATAATGAAAACTATGACCTGTTTAAATCCTTTTATAAGTTTGACAACTACCTTGAAGGTGATTTGTACATTGGACTAAATTCATTACAACACATCTTCAATGACTTGTTAAACCAAAATCAAATTTCAACAAATATTAAAGAATCTAAATCTCCATTATCCTCTTCATCCATTTCTCATATTCATAATGGTGCTAGCATTGAACAATTCATACAGGATAAATTCCTGTCAAATTTCCCATCCAAACAAAATCTTGATCTAATACTTCAACAGCACTTTATCAAATTGAATAAGTTAATTCCTATTATTGATGAGAATTTATTCTTTAAGCAATACAGATCAATTGATTTTAATGATTTGAGTTCTTTTTCTTCAACGGAGACAACATCAGGATTTTTGGTTCAATTGATTCTTATAATTCAACTCAACTGTTCCATATTCTCCATCCATGACATTCATCAACTAATCACCTCATTACAATCCATTAACACCATTTTGTCTCCTAGTATCTTGCATTTTGAAAATTTACTACTAAGTCTTTGGTTATTTCAAAATAAAAACTGTTACTCAACAACGGTCATTTCGTTGACAAATGTTTTGAAAACAATGGTTTTAAATTTGGGACTTCATTTGAATTACAATAATCTTTCCAAAACAAGCAAGAACTCAAAGAGTGACGTCACAAACGTTACTAATTCCCATACAGATGGAATTGACAATAAAAATGATGATTTTGCAGAATTTTTGCAGTATTCCCACAGATTGAAACTTTACTGGTCATTCCATATCTTAAACAAGCTCACCTCATTAATCTATGGTATTAATGATATGAGTCTTTTCTTTAAAGAGTTTCATATCCCACCATTGTCAAGCTTGAAAAATCATGAAAATTTAGAGAAAACTTTAAAACTATTGTCGTTGCTAAACTTCAAAGATTGGAATATCTTGAAGTACAATAGTGTTGGTAACAATGGTCAAGATATTGATGAAGATGTTTCAAACTTTGTCAATGGATGGTGTGATGATTTAGGTAGTATTGAATTTGAAGAATTAGCAGCTCTTGAGATCCGTAAAAACAAGAATAGCTCAATTGACGTACAGACGTTACAACTTCATCTATTTGGTTTAATTTTCAAAATTCTATTGAAGATGGATTTGAAAAATAGCTGTACAACTTTTTTGAAACTTATTCAATCTTTGCATAGATCAAAGGAATTAAACCATCTCAATAACTTTGAATTTCACTTGATTCCATTGAACTTTGTTAAATTTGTTTTAATAAGTATGTTGAATCTAGTTGGTTCACAAGACTATTTAACAGAAGATATCAAACCAGTGATCAACAATTTAATAAACACAACTATTAAAAACAGATATCCAGAAAATTATATCCTGTTCAAAGACCTCCTAGACTTTATACTATTCAAAGTCAATAGTTCGTCACCAAATCTAAGATCATCGGCATCTCCAAATAGTATGAAAGTTGAAACCACATCAACCCCACAATCAAATATATCAGATTCAATCTTAAAATCAGCTTCAGCAGGAAATACCTATCAGTCGTTATTTAATTTATCATCTTCAACATCAAGAAAGGAATCAAGAACACCATCCCAAACAAACTTAAATCCTTCATCCTCTTCAGTGATGAGATCAGCTTCACAATCTTCTGCATCGTCTCATGTGAACAACAATGATCACAATGAAAATACCCCAGCGCCAAAATGGAGAAGACATACATTTACAAATAACTCAGTTCCACCTTCTTTATCCACGAACTTCAATGATTCCCTCGAGGCAAGAAATCATAGCATAGTGTCAACTTCATCCATTGAATCATTCTTATCAAATAACAATAGTCATAGTACGAATCGTACTAATGCTGATTTAGATTTGGTGCTTCCACCTTTGGATGAGATTAAGTATGATAAGCTCTTTGGAAATTCTGGTAATACACCATTTGAGTCTAGTTCTTGGGGTGGTAACGGACATTCCAATAATAACAATGGGATGGATAGTGCAATAGGTATTAAGATTGAAGATGATACCGATGGTGATCTTTCGATGATTGGAGACTTGGGATTTGGCAATGTCACAGAAATAGTTCTGTAGTTGCACAATTCACCTGTACCACTATGTGGTGCTAGAGTTATATATTTATTGGTTTATTTATTATAACCTATAACTCTACTGTTATTATTATTATTTATTACTATTATATATTTATATATAAGACGGTGCTCAATCGAGCACTGTTGACAATTCAATATTCACATCCAATTCAGTATTCATGACAAGTTATTGTAGTATGGTTCAATCATTGTGAGTATAACAGCACTTAAAGTAGTAAGCACTATATGATCAAGTTAATTTTACTCTAATTACAACTTGACTAATAAAGACGAATGCAAGTAGTCATCGGACAAATTATAAAAATGTCAAATCGCACATATTGTAAATTATTCCTGGTTTTGACAAGCTTATGACACAGATATAATCACCAGATGTGACTTACAAAGTAAAGAGAGCTATTGTTGTAGTTGCTTGTCATCTGTTAGGTGATCCTCAAGAGTTTATAGCACTACATCGCAGCAGGTGATACAGATATAATACATACATAAAGCATTAATAAAGTATAAAATCTGGAGGGGGAAAAACGCAATGACGTTAATCTTACCAAACGAAATAATCAAAAAGATATTCCAACATTTATCTTTCGATAGCTATGAAGAGATGGTAAATTTCTTGAAGATAGAAGACTTCAAAGTGGTTGTTGAAGATCTGATTGGTATCTTACGACTTAGCACTACGAATCATAATCACTCTGAACCTTGTGGTAATCCCTTTTATAAAGAAGTCAAAGATCCTTTGAAAAGACTATCATTAAACATACACAATTTTACAATTCCAGCTAAATATTTTCAAAAATCATATAGGAAGCCATTGATTATTAAAGAGCTGGAAGGATTGCTGCTATTTATGAATAGTGCTTATAAGTTGATAATTGTTGAGATCCATGGCATAGATGAAATTTGTGGTTTTGATAACTACATACAATGGTCATTGGGTGTACTTGATCAATTCCCTGTACTCATTGAAAGACCATTCGTTGTACAACTAGTGACAAATGATTTCATTTTAGGACATAGACAATATGAACTCAGTGGTATAAATGATAACGTTGAATACACAAGGCTATTCCAATTGAATTTCAATCCTGAAAAGTATCTTTTCAAACGTCCCAAGATTAGCAACCTGTTGAACATTAGTAAGTTTAACTATTTCAATAACGTTAATGATATCAACGTATCATATGATTTATTAGATAAATCGTTAAACATTGAACTGCACGAATTATATCAAAACTTTGTAAATCTTGAAAATGAATATAGTTTGAATTCAAATTGTGATACCATGATGGAAATGGGTCCTTTTGATCCCAAATCATATAATCCAATAAATCCTGATGAACCTTTAAATAATGCAGAAGATGATAGAAGAACTGTGGATTTTTTGCCAGATGGTGCATATTCAATGTCTGTAATTAAGAAGAAGTATGACCTTGCAGATTATGGATCAATATTGGATGAAGTTTTGTGCAATCCTATATGGTCACAGTTCAAAGGTGATGATTTATTCAAAAATTTACAAAAAGTTGAGTTGATCGTTGTGAGAAGTGATCTTGAAAAAACAGAGAAACATTTCAAGATGATTGATGATTTGCTTGTTGAAATGAACAAGATTGATAAAGATTTGAAAGAAATAGCTAGTGATTTGGCTTATGTGTACTTTGAAGAGTCTTTATATCCAACAGGTCCTTCCAATGATCTCATAGAAATTTCAGGAAATTTTCCAGTTCAACAACCTCAAAGGCAACGCATTGTCACCCATCTCAAATCCAAATTACAACTTCCACAATTCTTACAATCTTACCTCAACAGGGCACGAACAAAGATGAAGCTACAATCGAATGAAAAGATAATAAACAGCTTGATAAAATATCTAATAGAAGTACAGTTCGAGTATGATCCAAAAAATCTTCAGAATTTGAAATTCCAATTATTTAAGCCCTTCAGTCAAAGGTTGTATTCAGAGAAAGAATCATCAACTATAGAATCATCACATATAACTGATACAGATCATGAGTCTTTGAGAAGCAATAGCAATAGCACCAGTAGGACTGAGCTCAGCTTCTTCAGTGCCGAACAACCAGTAGATTACAACCAGTAGCTTCAAATATGAATAAAAAGTTATGTGTCAAACCATGTTAGGTTTAAAATCGGAACCACCGATCCGATAAAACGTATTTTCCTGTCTCTCCTATCCGAGTCCTTTTTCGTTCTTTCCACACTTTTCACCAACTTTCATATATTATGAATCAGTTTTTACTCCTTAAAACTTCTAATTGGTTCTTAGAACCCTTGAGAAAGCTCTCTGTATATACTAGTACACAATTCACAAGATGACCACATTTATTCAGGCAATCAATCCATCTACAAACACCGCTTTAATCATCCCAAATGGTTCAGCTTCAGGTCATAAAATTTCATACAATGAATTAAGCAACTTGACAGGTCATTTCCAAACCATCTTCAACAACACTTCATCACCATTGTATTCCATCCTCCCACCTCAGAGTAAAATTGCAATCTCATTACCAAACACTGTTGAATTTGCAGTTACTTTCCTCAGTATAACCAATGGTGCTAGAATTGCAGCTCCTTTGAATCCAAACTATACCAAAAGTGAAGTTGATTTTTATTTGGAAGATTTAGATACAAAAGTTATCGTCATAGGACAAATAGGCTTTGATGGTCGTGATTACAGTGGTATTATTGAAAGTGCTCAGGATCATAACGTCTCTATTGTTGAAACTTGGTTTGATTTGAAAAGACAAAGAGTTGAATACTCTATAATAAGTCCAAAAGTTTCAATAACCAATAAACTATTCAACAGTTCCACTCAACTACCGGTTTATTTCAACAATGAGACTAAATTCCCAGGTGATGCTAAACCTGATGATGTTGCCTTAATATTACATACTTCAGGTACAACTGGTCGTCCAAAATCAGTTCCTTTAACCCATCGAAACATTTCAAGATCGATTAAAAACATTTCAGAAACTTATCAGTTAACTTCAAAAGATGTGACATATATCGTCATGCCATTGTTCCATGTACATGGGTTAATCGGTGCATTGTTATCGACTCTAGGTACTCAGGGAACGGTTATAATTCCACCAAAGTTTAGTGCTAAACAATTTTGGAATGATTTCATTCAATATAAAGCAACGTGGTATACGGCAGTTCCAACAATTCATACCATATTGTTAAACACCAAACTTCCAACCAATCTACCAAAAATTAGATTCATCAGATCTTGTTCTTCCGCTTTAGCTCCTGCAACTTTCAACAAACTAGAAGAGACTTTTAAAGCACCAGTTATTGAAGCATATGCCATGACCGAAGCCTCTCATCAAATGACGTCAAATTTCATTCCTGCCCTGGGTAATAGAAAGCCGGGCACCGTTGGTCGTGGACAAGGCGTTGATGTGGTTATTTTAGACGATGCTGATAATATTTTACCACAAGGTAAGATTGGAGAAGTTAGTATCAAAGGTGACAATGTCACAAAGGGTTATTCAAACAACGCTAAGGCTAACAGGGAAAGTTTTGCTAAGAATGGATATTTCAGAACTGGTGATCAAGGGTTTTTCGATGAAGATGGGTTCTTGCAGTTAACTGGTCGACTAAAAGAGTTGATCAATAGAGGGGGTGAAAAAATCTCACCAATTGAACTAGACGGTGTATTGTTACATCATCAAGGTGTTAAAGAGGCCGTTGCATTTGGTGCAGAAGATGAAAAATATGGACAAGTTGTCCATGCGGTGATTGTTCCAAAAGATGGTGTCAATTTGGAAAGCAAAGAATTACAAGATTACCTAAAGGGTAAGATTGCAAGTTTCAAAATTCCAGAAAAGTTTTACTTTGTTGATAGTATTCCAAAGACAGCAACTGGTAAGATTCAAAGAAGAAATATTGCAAAGATCTTTAGTTCGAAATCCAAGCTGTAATATGGATATATATATATATATTTATATATATAGTTATTACACGTTATATCTAGCGTTTGAAATTATAAATTATATGATTTTTTTAGTATATAAAGATGTGAAGATTATAAAGACAAGACTTTTCTTGCTGCTCTAGTAATAGTTTCAGGATCTGGGAATGCAAAATCTTCTAATTCTTTAGCATAAGGAGTTGGCACTTCAGCACCTGTAACTCTTTCAATTGGAGCATCTAAGAAATCAAAAGCTTCAGATTCAACGATTTGAGCAACGATTTCAGAACCAACACCAAAAGCTGGGAAACCTGCTTCAACTGTAATCAAATGGTTTGTTTTCTTGACAGATTCAACAATGGTTGGAACATCTAATGGTTTTATTGATCTTAAGTTAATAACTTCAACTTTAACACCATGTTCCTTTTCCAAAATTTTAGCAGCTTCTAATGCATAAGTAACGTTTCTTGAATGTGTAACAATTGTTAGATCACTACCTTCTAGTTCAACTTTAGCCTTACCAATTGGTAAGACGAAATCATGTGATAATATCTCTTCAGAAACGTCATATACGTCGTTATAGATCAATTCGTTTTCCAAGATAACAACAGGATTTGGATCTCTAATGGCAGCTTTAACTAAACCTCTATGATCTTCAGCAGACCATGGAGAGATCACTTTCAAACCAGGAATGGAACCATACCAAGCAGCGTAATCTTGAGAATGTTGAGCACCAACACCAGCAGCGGCACCATTTGGACCTCTAAAAGTGATGTTACAAGGTTGAGTACCACCAGACATGTAATAAGTTTTAGCAGCAGAGTTAATGATATGATCAATAGATTGCATTGCAAAGTTAAAAGTCATAAATTCCACAACAGGTTTTAACCCAGCTAAGGCAGCACCAGTGGCTAACCCAGTAAACCCCATTTCAGTAATTGGAGTATCAATAACTCTTTTTTCACCAAATCTATCTAATAAACCTCTTGTAATTTTATAAGCACCGTTATATTGAGCAATTTCTTCACCCATTAAAAACACCTCTTCATCACGATCCAACTCTTCAGCCAATGCGGAATTTATAGCATCACGAACGGAAAGTTGAGTGGTTTTAGCTTGTGATGAGTTAAATCTTATAGAGTTATTAGCAAATGCAGCACTTAAACCAATTTTTGATAGTTGTTGAGATTTAACTAAACTTGAAGCCAATTTGGCAGTTTTAACAACTTGAGAAACCTTTCCACTAACCATTGTATACGAGCTAATAGGTGTATATATGGGATATATTAAACGTTGGTAAAGGCAATGAAAGTGAAGTAACAAATATTTAGTATAATTGTTATACTTTTATGGTGTGTGAAAACAAAGTTGTTGGAGTTTTCATTGGTATTAATTTTGTGTGGGTGAGAAAGAAAAAAAAAAAAAAAAATTAAAATTACTTAGAAGATAAAAATTTCCGTGGGAGTCGCCTAATACTAAAACAGGTAATCCTAAGAGAACCGAAGAAATTCACCACCACAATATTTGAAGAAATTGGGTTAGAATAGAAGACTGGTAATTTAGACAGAGGATGTGTTTCAATTTACGAGACTCAAGTTGTACTTTGTTCACCAGAAGTGATTGCGTAACATTTGAGGATAGACTACGATATGTTGAGATTGAGATTGATAACGATGATTTTACCCAATATTTCGCAAAAGTTATAGATCTTTCGTTTTCCTTTAGTTACAATTGAATTTGAAGTTTAAATATTTAATCAAATACGGTTGATTTAATCATTAACGATAGCTTGTTATTCATTCTCATTTTTCCCCACGTAAAAATAATCTACTTTTAATCTTTCGAAAAAAGGAACGTCTAAAAAAAAAAATCCATCAGTTGATTCACAGAAAAAAAAAATTTGGCATTAAAAATCTTATGTCAGCAGAATCATGATTATGTAAGATTAAATTCAAGGAAAACTACCAAACCTGGATGATACCTGTATCGGGAAATAGCACTGGCCTGGTTGTTTGACGTAATGCTCAAGTTTTTGTAAACACGATACACCAAGATAAGATACAGCCATATATATATATATACAACTATACTTGATTATAGATACCGTCGCTCGCTATGTCTAAGGAGCTTCTACCCGTTCACAGTAGGAAGTCTCATTCTAAAAATCCCAGCCGTGCTTCATCTCCATCTCCTCTTCATATCAACAACCCAAACATTGAATACAGTAACAATGGTACAATTCATTCCAAAACACTCCCTGTTAAAGATCGTCCACAGTTTATACTCCTGGTTATACTATATCTACTTCAAGGGATCCCCGTTGGGTTAGGATTTGGTTCAATCCCATTTTTGTTGAAATCAAAGTTGACTTTTTCTCAAGTGGCTACTTTCTCATTAGCTTCATATCCTTATTCGTTAAAGTTATTATGGTCACCCATAGTTGATGCTATTTATAATAAAAAAATAGGTAGAAGAAGATCTTGGATCATACCGATTCAACTCATATCTGGAATAACGTTGATCTTACTAGGTAGATCAATGGATGAGTTGATCAGTAATAATCCTGAAGAGAATCTAATAACCATTACATTGATTTTTTTCTTCTTGATATTATTATGTGCAACTCAAGATATTGCTGTTGATGGTTGGGCTTTAACCATCCTAAGTCCAGAATCTTTGAACTATGCATCAACAGCACAGACTATTGGGTTAAATACCGGTTATTTCCTATCATTTACCATATTCTTAGCTTTCCAATCAGAACATTTCGCAAATAGATATCTAAGATCAACACCAAGGGATTATGGTGTAATCACATTAAACCAATATTTAACCACATCTGGTGTTGTTTACATCTTGGTTACAATCTTCATCATATTCTTTGTTAATGAAGAACCTTATCATTTGAAAAAATCTAAAATTAAATCAGATCATCTAAGCATAACCAACGATAAATCTTCTTATCATTCAGTTCTTGATGTCTATAAATCAATGATTAAAGTGTTAAAACTATCAAACGTTCAAATTTTCATTGTAATTCATCTAATATCAAAGATTGGATTTCAAGCCAATGAAGGTGCAACAAATTTAAAACTTTTAGAAAAGGGGTTTGCTAAAGAGGACCTTGCCATTACAGTACTAGTTGATTTCCCATTTGAAATAATGGTTGGGTATTACGTTGCTAAATGGTCAGCTGGGAAGTCTTCATTATCTCCATGGTTATACGCTTATCTAGGTAGATTACTATCAGCATTTTTAGCATCAGTCATCGTTTATAATTTCCCACAATCTGGTCAAGTTACAAGTGGATATTTCCTTGCTGTTATACTACAACATCTATTGGGTTGTTTCATGTCAACAATCCAATTCGTTTCGATAAATGCATTCCATACAAAGATCTCAGATCCATTGATTGGAGGAACTTATATGACAACCTTAAACACTCTTTCAAATTTAGGTGGACAATGGCCAAGATTTTTAGTTTTACATATGATTGATTATTTCACCAATGCTATATGTCAAATATCAGATGATAAGAGTTATATCGTTGAAAATGAATCGTTCAAACAAGAGTGTAAGGATAATAATGGCAAATATACTATATTGAAAGATGGTTATTATTATACAAATTTCATCTGTATAAGTCTTGGTTTAATACTGTTCTTTGGATTCATCAAAAGAAAAGTTGAATATCTACAATCTTTACCAATCTCACAATGGAGAATCAAAGACCACTGATTGTGTGTATATATATATAGAGTAATCTAGACTAAATATCTGGGTAGTATATAGATTAGCAACCCAACATACCCAGCAAGCAACCCTGTAATTTTTTCAAAAAAGGAATGGAAATGCGTACTAGTCACTAACAGCATCCACCACCAAAGTCCCAACAACAACAACGAGGCAAATGATGATGTTCTAATCAACAACAAAAAGACATTGACGGCATTAACCCTCTTCTTTGCCTTTAGTTTGTTATAATCCGTTTGGAATTTATTCAACTCCCATTTGAAAACCCCAATCTCTAACAGTTCGAACCATATGATTAGAGAGCTGTGAATCAGTAGGAAAACATGACCACTTGGATCATGTCCACCAATCCATTCACCTTGTAATCTCCTACAAACGACACTACCAATTGTATCCTTTGTACTAACAACAACGCCACCATCTTTAAAAGTATCGTACTTACAAACACCCCCGGTCCATAAGAATATCCTATCCATCAACGGTAGTCCAAAGTTGAAGCTTTGTGTAAAGAAAAACCACCATAGTGTCCCCAATGCAACTCTAATACCAAAGACATATGGTCGTTTAATCTTGGTATAGTTTCTATATCCAAAATATCCCAGTACAACCAACGTCCAAAACCATCCTTTTTTAACAAATATTAGATTGAGTACGTTGTACTTGTTGGTATAGTAATTTATCACAATTTCTGGTTGTGATATATATAACAGTTGTCCTAGAGCAACCGTTATTGGATATGCTATTAGAACTATGAGTTCCCCAGGTGATAGTCTGGTTCGTTTATGCAAAGTATCTGATAGCTGTGACAGTTTGGCGAAATGCTCCGCGTATATATCTGGTTCAGTTGACATTCTGATAAGAATGGCCCACCCTCCACAACTTTAACAAAACTCGTTATATGCCTGTTTTGTCGATGTGTCAAGTTTTAAAGCTATAATTTTTAGTTGATCCATTTTACATACATTTTAATGTCTGGGTGTTGAAACCCTGGTGATTTCTCGAATTTAAAATGAATATGAACCATTTTAATAGCTTTGGATAAATAAAATAGACAAAGGTATTAAACATCAAGTATAAAATAGACAAAAAGAGCGAGCATGGCAGACCCACTACCGAGCAGATGGGAGGTTGAACTAGAATTTGTACAGGCTTTATCCAATTTACAATACCTAAACTATCTAGCACAGTCCAAACATCTAGAAGATCCAAAATTTCTAGCATATTTGAAATACCTCGAGTATTGGAGGAAACCTGAATATGCCAAACATCTGGTATATCCCAACTGTTTGCACATTTTGACGCTGTTACAATCAGAACAGTTCAGACAGCAGATATTGAGACCGGATGTTGCCGGTGTCTTGATGAACGATATGGTGAATAGATGGAAAGAGCCCCAACAGACGTTTGCTCCAACTCCGTTGAAAGATGAACAGCAGCAGCAGCAGCAGCAGCAGCAAGACCAAGGGCAGATAGGGGACGACGATAAAGGTGAACTTCAGAACATTGAGGTGAAGAACGATGAGATACAAGCATTGAAGGTGGATAGTTCTACGTGATAATCTATATTAATTTCACAATTTCATTAATTTCATTATACTTTGGGTTTTTTTTGATTTCATATGTTTATATCAATACCAAAAGTTTCGTTCAACTTCTTTTTCAATTCATCATTTTGTAAATCAATTTGGTCTAGATTATTCAACACTTTATTTATTCGTGGTTTATCATTATTCAAACCTAGGATCTTTAACAGTTTTATAGTTTCAATGTTCAAATATTCCTCACGTTTGCTATCAAATTTGTTTATTTCAATCTTTGAATCGAAAAAGGTCTCTTGAATCTTTGTTATTTGATCATGGAACTCCAATGTTTGATTGATCAAGTAGTAAAAAGTTTCATTCAAGGGAGATATCGAATTGAGTATTAGGGATGACTCTTTACTTAAACCTTTGTCTTCAATTAAAAAGACTACTGAATTTTGATATATTTTCAACAATCGTATTAGCCTTTTCGATTTTTTAAACTGTTGGAGCAATAGTTTTTTCAAGTATATCTGTGTTGTGATTTCTTTAAATAACGAGTTAATCTTTAAGTCTAACTTGACGTTTTTAACTTCAGATTCTTTGTCAATTGTTAAATTCTCATAATGCTTAAGCACGATAAACTGGGTTAAATCCTCAGGTATCGTCAGTATGTTTCTTAAAGCGTATAGTTCGAACTTGTCAAAATTTTTATCAATTGAATTTTCTAATAACGTTTCCAATTTAGCAGTACCTAGTTCAATCTCATGATCACTTATAAGTTGAACAACCTCTTGATCATCACCGTTGGCCATGATTATATCGTCATCTTCATCATCTCCATTCCCATTCCCTTTACCTTGCTCTAGCCTCTGTTTCTCCTTTTCTTTCAAATACGTCTCCACAGCTTGTGTGCATTTATACATAACTCCATTAACAGCATTGATTATATCATCTATTATCGCTATTGGAGGGAATTCCAAATGTTCTGTTAAAAGTTCCGTGGTCCTTGAGTTTAGAGGGGCCATTTCATTCCACTCTGTGGTTTTCTCTCGCCTTTCCTGTGTTTGATAAAGATCAATAACCTCACAAGTTTATTAGTTCTCTTTGTTTTGATTTTGGTATATTTTTCTTTTTTTTAGCTTATTAAAGCTATAATTATTTGTAACCATGGAAACATTTTTCCTTTTCATTTTTTTAATCCTCGGATTGGAATACAAAAGGCCCCGGATCTTTAGCTTTGACAATAAACTTCAAATTTAGATCTTTTGGCTTTTAGGTGATGAGACAGAATTTTTTAGTGGATAGTTGTCTATGAGCAAAGTTATAGAATGCTACGAATACACATACTTCGAACAAGATCGTACTCAACGATCGCCTCACCGCCATTGAAATTGAAATGTGGACTGGAAATTCACTCACAGTTAAACACGAAGAATAAACTATTTTCGCTATCACCAACTTCATTCCAATCATTACCAAATTCTAAGATCTCATATTATGATGCTTCGTTACCAGGGACTCAACCGGTTTTGAATAGAGAAGCATTGTTGTTTGCTTTAAAAGCTAGTAAATCTCTCAAATGTGATATCAATTTAAACTCGAGCTTTGATAGAAAGCACTATTTCTATGGTGATCAACCATTGGGTTATCAAATAACTCAACATTATAGCCCCATTGCTAAGAATGGTGAACTCAAGTTGAACAAAGAGGATGGTGTCAAAGAGGGGAAAGTTATAAGGATAGAGCAAATACAATTAGAACAAGATACGGGTAAATCAGTCTATTTTGAAGACCTTGATAGTGATTCCACTAGTATATCAAAGATCGATCTAAATAGAACAAATTTACCATTAATAGAAATGGTTACTAAACCAGATTTTGAAGATTCAAACCAAGTAAAGATATTTATCAAAAAATTCCAAAATTTGGTAAGGTATCTTGGAATTTGTACGGGAGATTTAGAAACCGGTGCAATGAGAATCGATGTTAATATATCAGTGGATGACAATCCAAGAGTTGAGTTGAAAAATTTATCCACTACAAGTGCCGTCCTTCAGGCGATTGAATTTGAATATAAAAGACAATCTAACCTGATAGTGGGAGGTTGCAGTCAAGAACTTGTTCAAGAGACAAGAGGTTGGAATGGGGTTAAGACGTTCAGTTTAAGACAAAAGGAGGATTCATTGGATTATAGATATATGCCAGATCCGGAGTTATCATCGATTAAGTTACACAAAAGTGTCATAGATGAATTGGAACTGCCAGAGTTACCTGATGATGTTCTTTCCAAACTAATGACAGCCCCATATAATTTAAAGTTAAAAGATGCAAATATTTTAACATACAATCAACCACTATTAAAGTACTATCTAGAGTTATTCTCCAGATGCTCAAATTTATCAATACCATCCAAATTATCCAGTAATTGGGTTATCCATGAGTTATTAGGAAATTTCAGTCAGATTAAATTAGACTTTGATTCAAACTACATCCCCGTGGATAAACTAACTGCTCTGTTAAAATACATAAAGGACGATAAGATCTCAACAAATTCAGCCAAGTACTTATTGCAGCATCTGTTCAACCATGAGCAAGACCGATTGAATGCGGATGTTTGGGATCTGATTGAAGAATACGATTTACAAAAAATTGATCAAGTGGATAATGATGAGTTGAACGACATATGTTTGGAAATTATTGAACAGAATGAGAAAGTTGTCAAGAACCTACTGAAAAAGCCCAATGGGTTAAAGTTCTTAATTGGAAGAGGAATGAGTTTAACCCAAGGGAAGATCAACGCTAATAAATTTGAATTAAAATTCAAAGAAATATTAAAACTATAACTGTATATATATATATATGTGAAATGAGACAAGGATCTAATCAGAGTCAGAGTCCTCATCACTGGAACTTTTATTAACAACCTCGCCATCTTCGTCACTTGATTCGCTACCGTTATCATAACCTGGAACACCAGTCTCTTTAGCACTTTCTATATCTTTACTAACATCAGTGATATTCACATCATCAAATTTAATTTTTTTATTAGGTGTTTGACCAAGCACAACGGGCAATGATTCTAATTCACTCCCTGGTTTCACTAGTGAACCTTCTAATGATATAACTCTACCTGAAGTGTGTAAATTTTTAACGGTAAATTTTAACTTCCCACCAATTGGTAGTTTATTTTCATCAATCCAATAACCTAGTGATATTTTACTTGAATCAGTATGTTCATTGTCTTCATTGGTGACTTCTTCGTCCAATTGGTTTGGAATGAATTCCCAATTATTAGGTATGTTAAACTTCTTTATACTAGCGTTGAAAGTATCGTTAATTAACAACCCAATATGACTTGGTGATTGCATATAAATCCCACCTTCGACGACATCTCCAACCAAAGGTTTCCAAACGAGGAATTCCACCTGAATCCAAAGGAATATGAAGGGACTATGTGCGTTAATCTTGGATAATAAAACACCTTCATCAACCTGATCAGATTCGTTAATCAAAGAAAGATTACTATAACTTATAATGACACCGTTTATCTGATGGTTGTATTTCATTAGTAACGGATCAAGATGTTGGGATTTGACACCTTCAATGGCGTCGTTTAGGTATAATGGAGCAAGCGATACGTAAAGAGAAGTCTTGACAGTGGAAAAGCATTCTGATAACCCATTTGAATCTATTGGATTTTGGAAAGTTGGCTTTGTGATGGGTTTAGTTTGTCTTTTACGTTTGAAAGAGTTTTGATCGTCCGTTAGACTTCTCTTTTTGGACACCTCTGACATTATGTGTGTATGTGTACGATGGATGAGTAGGATGAGTGGAAGAAGACAATATCAATCTTGACTAAACTACAAACTGACTCTCTATTCTACTTGATTAATATCCTAGTCGTGTATATAGAAAAAAGAAAATTTTTTTTTTTTTTTTTGAGATGAGCTTCCCATCGGACATAACGATTTCCATTCGGAAGAACCCATAGGTAAGCATAAGTACAGTCTAACAATATAGTAAAAAGCTGCTAATAGTTTTATAAACCTTTTGTTTCGTTATCAAACTTGACATTGACTTGCGTGGATTTCTTTTCAACTCATTTGAATTTGTTTAATATTGTGTGCTATTTTTTTTTCAAATTGGTAATTATTGTTAATCTGACGTAATTCGTTTAAATTTAAATCGGAAAAGGCATAAGTTATAAGGGGTAAATAAAACAGCAAATATATATATATATATATGAAAAGCATTAATTTTTTTTTTTCATTTGCTAATTACACTCAATTGACATTAATCATTAAAGATTGTGCTAATTACCACAGGTTTTATGATTAGAACGTTGATCAATAATCCATTGTACTCATCATCATTATCGTTTACATTTAAATCATCCCGTTCTTTTCTTATATCACCAGTTAAAATCCAAAAAATGCCATTACTCACAATACAAAACTCCATTAAGGAATCTCTTTCAAAGCATAAAGTGTTCAACTCAGTATTGGATGATTTTGAACCAAAGGGTTTATTACAGATTAAATACGAAACAGGTGACAACGATGATGGTGGTGAAGTTGCATTAGGTAATACTTTAAGCGTTGATTCTACACAGTCAAAGCCAAAGTTTCAATTCACCTTGTCTTCATCTGATACTCAAATCAAACCAACTGATCTTTTCACTTTAATCTTAACCGATCCAGATGCACCTTCATCCAAGGATAACAAATGGTCAGAATACGCTCATTTCATCACTACTAACATCTCTCTTGTTGATTCAATCTCCAAAGATTCTGAATTTCAATCGGCAGAGTTGAAATTGGATCAGTCAGGTGATGAGATCTTACAATACGTTGGGCCTGCACCTCCACAAGGAACTGGGAAACATCGTTATATCTTTGTTTTGTTGAAACAGTTGGATAACGAGTTGAAGATTGACACTTTGAAGGATAGACCAAATTGGGGTTATGGAATTCCTGGTGCTGGTATTAAAAAATTTAGTGATTTGAATAAATTAGAACCTTGGGCTATTAATTTCTTCTATGCTGAAAATAAATAGTGATATATAAGCTACAATGAATAAACATTTTCATATAATACAAGTAAACAAACCATTAAACATAAAAAGACTTTTTTTTTTTCAATACCCATTATCGTAATTTATATCACCTTCAGCGTTTATCGTACTTTCATTATTATTATTACCACTATAACCAGAATTCTCTCCATTGGTATAACTTTCATTATCACCAGTTATACCATAGTTTGGTAAAGAGTTTTGTCTTGATGAACTAGTCCCATTTCTCTTCCCACTTCCTACTCCTCCTAGTGTTGAAGACGTTGAAGCAGTGGTGGTTTTATCATCTTCCCTTGGTACAATATCGATCAAAAAGTCAAACATATCAGATTTTTGTAAAGCAGCAGCAATATCAGATTTTTGTAAAGTTCGTCTCTTATTCTCTTCAGCATGAATCCAAGCTCTCATTGTTAGTTCAGTTATGAAAATATCACAACCTTTAGCAAATAATATTGGAGCTTCAGCGGATATCATACGAACTTCTTCATCAGTCTTCATGACTTTTTTAATCCTTGCTAATGGTAATTGATGATTTTTAAAATCATGCTCATCGTGTTCTATGGCATTTATAGTCTCTTGCCAATATGCCATCATCATATTACGATAGTTCCCACTTAAACCTTGTGAAACATTGCTGAAAATACCATCACCTCCTAAAAGATCCTCTTCTCCACCTTGCTCGGCTTCAGTCACTTGCTGCTGCTGCTGCTGCTGCTGTGGCGGTGCTTCCTGTGTGGGTTGAGACTGCTGACTCTGTTGTTGATGTTGCACTTGTTCCTGTTGTTGTACTTGTTGTGCTGCGTGTGGGTGTGGGTGTTGCTGCTGCTGCTGCTGCTGCTGTTGCTGCTGTTGTTGATGACTCTGCTGTTGCTGAAGTTGTTGGCTGCGGTTCTGGTTCTGGTTTTGATGATGGAGAAGCTGCTGCTGCTGCTGCTGTTGTTGTTGTTGTTGTTGTGCATTATCAGGATGACCTTGTTGGTCTATTATGATAGCCGGTTCCTCTTTGAGATTAAGGTATGAATACGATGTGTCTTCCATTTTGTATATCTGACCTAGAACAAAGGACTAAAGTGATTATCTACTATTTATCTCAATTGTCACTATCCATTAACGATATTTCTACTGTCGAGAAGTGAATTTTTCCCATTATTATGTTGGTGGGTTTTTTCATTTTTTTTTGCTTCCTTCGGCTATTAAAAGTGGACTTTTTGTCGTTAATTTAGGGTGTCTGAGTCTGTGTCTGGGCTAAGAAGAAATTTAGTGCTGTTGAATTAGAGACAAAAAAAAAAAGTATACAAAAAGTTTTGAATATAGCTGTGTTGAATCTGTTAATTTCACGAGAATAACTGTTGCTTTAGCATTCTATTTAATTTGTCTGTTTTTTATATATATTCACTACAAAAATTGGACTTTTTCCACAAAGGTAAAAAAGACATCAAATCAAAAGAAGTTTTAATAAACTCTTCAAAGATTTTACATAGTACCAGACACAGTATAAAAAATGACCTCTTCATCACCAGCTTCTTCGCAGCAGAAGTTATCCAAAGACACACCATCACAACCACAGCAGGAGATAATATACGAGAATGAGTTCTCTCTGTACAACAAGACGCTGAACTATAACGTTATTGGTCGATATGATCCAAAGATTAAACAACTACTATTTCACACATCGCACTGTCAACTGTATAAATACGATAATCAAACACAAGATTGGGAAAAATTGGAATATTCAGGGGTGTTGGCTATATACTCTCGTGATACAGAGACTGAAAACGATTTATTAAAACCAAATAAAGATGATTTATACCATCATGGTATCATAATATTAAATAGATCAAACGTTGAAAATTTTTCTCTAGGTTTACTCAAAACTTCTAAGAGCGTTGAATTGGGTATAAGTGAAATTAAAGTTGAATATCAAACTGATTATATCATTGTGAAGAATTTAATTGGTGATATATTTGGATTTTGGGTTCATGAGTTGAAAGATAGAGAATATATCTATAGATTGTTAAAAGCTATCATTAGCGAAGATGAAACTACTACAACTTCCACAACTACAACTACTACGACTACTGTTACAACTAATTAATGCATGACCTTACATTATATATATATATAGATATAAATTTATCTAATTCTCATCCTTTTTTCTCTTTTTGTAAGTGCCTCTCTTTTTCTTTGGTGCTTCAGTCCCTCCAACGACTCCACCACCGGGAAGAGTCTTATCTGCAAATCCTGGTAGGGTCTTACCAGAAATTCCTTGTTGATATCCCTGGCCTTGTCCTTGTCCCAAGCCCTGACTTTGGCCTTGTCCAAACCCTTGTCCTAATCCTAGGTGTTGCTGCTGAGGGATATGCTGTTGTCTTTGTTGTTGTTGCTGTTGTAATTGTTGCTGTAGCTGTTGCTGTCTCTGATGCTGTTGCTGTTGTTGTAATTGCAATTGCTGTTGTTGGTGATGTTGCTGCTGCTGCTGCTGTTGTTGTTGTTGTTGTTGTTGTTGTTGTTGTTGTTGTTGTTGGGCTGCTGCTGCTGCCGCTGCTGCTGCTTGTTGTTTCTCTAACTGCTTCTTTGTAGGTTTCTTTGGCTTCTTAGGTTTGGCAGGAGCAGCATCAGAATCATTAACAGTACCATTATTACTACCATTAGCATTATCTATACTATTACCACTCTGTTGCAGTTGTTGTTGCGCTAATGCCTTTTGTTGTTGTAAAGACTGTTGTTGTTGCTGTAGTGGTGTTAGATTACCGCTATTTCCATTGTTATTATTAACATTACCCATTCTTTGCTGTTGCAACCCATCAAGACTACCACCCAGCCCAGTTCCTGCTGGTCCTCCTTGTTGTTGTTGCAGCTGTTGGATTCTTTGTTGTTGTTGTTGTAACTGTTGCTGTTGTTGATGTGAGTTAATACCAATGCCACCATTTACAGTCGAACCATTAGAACCAATGTCCAACCCATTAGAAAACTGCCTTTGTGATAGATTCGAACTTATTGAAATTTGTTTCAATTTTTCCTTCTTCAATCTAAACTGTTCAATGAATCTTAATCTTGAAAACTGAATTGATGATTCAGTTGAATTGTGTTCATTACCATTCAAGCCAGTGTTATTCTTATCGTTTAATATCAACATGAACTGCTCAATTTCTGAAGTCTGTTGTGGTGAATCTTCATGTAATTCTTTGAACGGTTTGAATGCCTTTGAATTAGAATTCGATGATTCTAGTCTATGATCATGTAATATTTCACCAGTTTCTTTATTAATCTTTGGATATTCCGATTGTGGTTTGAACAACGGGTTCGATACTTTATATGGATTCAACGGCACTGAAAGATCTAAATTTCTCTTCGTTATTGATAGAATCTCACTCTCCATGCTAATCCCCAAATGATCACTAAACCTCTGTAGTGCTGAATCAGTTTGATACAATAGATCATAGAATAACGATAGTTGAGTTGGTCTTAACAATGCTCTATAACTTCTTGGAACTCGCTTGGTCTCTTTCACTTTGGTCGCTTCGTTTAAAACTTCAACTTCAATTGATGATCTATGATCGAGAATCTTCAACACAATACATCCCTCATAGAACCTTATTCCAGCATCTCTTAACACTTCAACAATAGCATGTGGAATTTCCTCCCTTGCTACATATTCTAAAAAATCTTTGACAAGATGATTATTCTTGGATATTATCCCATCTTGATTACCAAATCTGTAATGGTTTTCATGAATGTGAAATTCCATTGAAGCTGGGAAATTCTCATATTTTTTCAATAGATCCTCGGTAGTTTCAGTGAAATTATACTTCTTACGCTGTTGATTGGGTACCTGGTGTGCTAGTCCATGCTGGTTCCCATTGAGCATGGCTTGCTTTTGCTGTTGTTGTAATTGTGCTCGTTGTTGTAAGGTATACTGTTGCTGCTGTTGTTGTGGATTGAGTTGACGATGTGTTGGATTGATATTATTGGCATTGTTATTTAGTCTAGGTATTGTTGGTGTTGACGCTGTGTTTGTAGTTGGAGACGAGTTAGAATTGGAGTTGACAGGTATACCATTTACAGGTATACCAACTTTCATGTCATTGAAAGATCTCTTTAACGTATCTTGATTGGACATAATCAATAATCTTTCAATCAGTACTATAAGATATCAAAGTGAAATTCACCTGAAAAGTGATGGAAAGATAATCACCAGCAAAATTTTCCTAGTTGAAAAACAAGAATCCAGCTAAAAATTTTAAAGGTCAGCTTCGTTATTGTTCTATGATGAAGTTCTTGTGTAATACATACATCTCTTCTTATTGTGTTCTCTCCCCCCATTAACTAGCGAAAGAGTACTTTTTGTCAAGAAATTCTGCTAAAAATCCAATGTCCAACATCCGAACACCTCATATTTACAGTTTATCGCTAAAACGCGGTTTGAGACACAAGACACATAGGACTTTTACAATAGGTTGTTGCTATGGTTGTACAATATAAACCAGGGACATGGGTTGTTGCTATGGTTGTTTATACAAATCAACTCGAGACTACCTACAACATAGAATCAACATGGATAAGAATTAAAGTACAACCAAATGGTGGTGGTAATGGTGTAGCGGAGGTGGTGTTGTAATTTAGAAGTGATATCAGATCTTTGTAGCATTCCAAACATCTTGAACACCAAATAGTGATGTTAGCGTACCAGCTAAACCAATGGCACCTTCATCATAGTGTAAAAATTGTAAGTTATTTAAGACGATAAAGAAATCCAATGAATCCCATAATAATCTTTTTGTTGCTGTTGCTTTTTCCAATTCTAAAGATTTAACTTTAGTTTCATCCTTTTCAGAAACAGCTATGGTACTCAATTTAGAACTTGTTATTGAAATTTTTCTTAAATCGTTTGTTAAACCTGCAACTAAACCAATAAACCAAAACCAATTGGCTAATTTTGGAGCCTTTGGATAAGTCTTGGTCGATATTAAACCTAAAGCTTTAAACCATGCGATTGAATCCAATGATAGATAACCAACATAGGCCAAATTTTTCAAAACAACAGTGGATCTTATAACTGAATCGCTTAGTTTGTTATCGAATGCCTTAGCAGCATCTTTAACATGATTTAAAGGTTTTAAAAATCTTAAACCTTTTCTAATAAATGCAGCATTGTTTTGTAAAGATTTGAATAATTTGGTTAGTTCAACTGGGAAACCTGAATTACTCGATTGGAATGCTAAAAATCTAACCAAATATTGAATTAAACGGAATGATTTTTCACGACCTGCTGTAGTGTCAAGGTATTTGATAAGTTTTTGTAAAGAAGGGTGATAGATAACTGCGTCAGCAACCATTTTGTGTCAATTGTTATCTATTTATCAATGGTATGAAGCAAGCTATAATTTTATATAGAATTTATAGACTGTTGATGATTGTTCTTTGCTTAAAAAATATAGGTCAATTCTCTTGGGGGATTTGATTTGAGTTTATATACTTTTTTATAAGAATTAATTATTTACACCGTTTCTCCAGAAAATTGCGGCTAAAAGTGAATAAAACAAATTCAAACTCAAAAGCGCAAAATTTCTCCCCGAGCTTTTCTTACCCCAGGCTCAGGGACAATTAGGCTCGCTAAAGACCTAAAACGTCGGAAGGAAAATGGGCGAAACTTACTGATAGTTATTTTGACCGAAGGAAAAAAAAAAAAGGTGACGCTCGCTGTGAGCTGGAGTTAGCCCCACCCGTTAATTGTCGGATGAAATGGACGAACAAATTGGAAGATGAAAACAGAAATTTGGATAAACTCGGGTTCATATAGATGTGTCAAAAGTTACATTCAAAATACTCTATTTGTTATACTTGCCGTAAATCGCAATTGGGAAAAGAGTGTCACAGAAGAGGAATTATTTTAGATCTACAACGGTCAAATTCTTTTTTCATTATGTACTTTGCTTATTTTTATGTATAATTAGTTCACCTTTGTTGGATTAATCTTTAACAATGTTGTGAGCATATTCTCTTGATTTTTGTATCAACAAATTATCAGCAAGAACTATAGCAGCCATTGCCTCTACAATTGGGATGGCCCTTGGGGTGACATTTGGATCATGTCTACCTTTAGCAGCCAATACACCCTTTTTACCATCATAAGTAGCAGTTGGTTGTTCTTTTGAAATAGTTGCAACTGATTTGAATGCAACGGAGAAATAGATATTTTCACCGTTAGAAATACCACCTTGAATACCACCAGAGTTATTTGTCTTTGTCTTTAAAGATTGTGTATCTTCATCGAAATAAAATGGATCGTTATGCTTTGAACCTGGAATTGAAACACCATCAAATCCTGAACCAATTTCAAACCCTTTACTTGCAGGCAATGATAACATGGCATGGGCTAATTGTGCTTCTAATTTATCGAAAACTGGTTCACCTAATCCAATTGGTACGTTTCTAATAACACAGGTTACAACACCACCAATGGAATCTTTTGAATCTCTATGTTTTTCAACTTCTTTGATCATTAGTTCAGCAACGGAATCATCTGGACAACGGATTGGTTCAGTGGCATCAACGGATTCTCTTGTTACCGTTTGTAATAGTTTGATAAAAGTTGGATCTTGAACGTCTCTATTTAGTTTAACCGAACCAACTTGTGAAACAAATGCAACGATTTCAACGTTATTTGCCTTTTTCAAAAACTTCTCTGCTATGGCACCTGCAGCAACTCTACCAATGGTTTCTCTTGCACTCGCACGACCACCACCAGATGAAGCCTTTGTACCGTATTTTTTCAAATATGTGAAATCAGCATGAGATGGTCTCGGATATAAATCGGTATCATTATAATCATGAGGTCTTTGATCCTCATTGGCAACAAGCATACCGATTGGGGTACCTAAAGTCTTACCATACTCAGTACCTGATTGGATGAAGACTCTATCTTTTTCGTTTCTTGGAGTAGATAATTTGGATTGACCTGGTCTTCTTCTTGTCAATTGTGGTTGAATATCTGATTCATCTAATGATAAACCTGGTGGAACACCATCCACAATACATCCAACGGATTTACAATGGGATTCACCATAGGTTGTGACTTTGAATAGTTTACCAAAAGTAGACATCTTTTTTCCCTAATTAATCTATAGATATTTAAATATCAAGTTATTTTAAATGAGATGGAGATGAGATGACTCTTTAAAAGTACATTTTAGGTACATTTTTTCACCTCATAAAAACAAAAAGTGCGACAAATTTGTGGAAAAAACTTGAAAGAAAAAAATAAAAAAAAAAAAAAAAAAAAAAAAAAAAAAAAAAAAAAAAAAAAAAAAAGAAAAAAAAACATTAAAGATGAGAAAAAAGTCGGTTTTAGTCTCATCTTCTTCTCAGTCACGAGATTGAATGCTCGGATATTGTTATTTTGTATAAATCAGCTATAATCAACAGATAAACATTAAGGTAGATTAAAGTGAAGTTGATTTATGGTTTGGAATCTCTTATCTTTGCGTTTGTATCATTGATCTTATCGACGTCGAATTGTACTTTTTCCATCCACCTTTTAATCAAATTTTCATTTTCATTTTCTAGTTTCTCCAGTTTATCATACAATAGATTATTAGTTATTTGTAACGCTAAGAAATCATCACTCAATAGTTCAATTGATTTATTCTTATGTTGGTATTCTTCCGTCTGATAGTTCAACTTTGTCGTTAAGCTAGTGATGATCTTGTTCAGTTTAGTGATCTCTTTGGAGAACTGTGTTGATTTAGCCTTCTGTTGTCGTACATTTGTCTCTAGTTCTGAAATTGATGCTTCGTTTGAAGTAATCGTTGACTTGAGTTGTTCGTTTTCAGCCAAGAGCTTTTGTACTTCCCTTTTCATAATCCACTAGTTAGTATCCAGCACAGCATTCGAAATCTTTAGTCATACTCACACTTGAACGTTACTAGATTGTAATTTCCCCAGAATTTCTTCATTTTTATTCAACCTTGTATAAACATCATTGACTTTGCTGCAGTTAGTATTGGTTCTTCTTCCCGTAAGATAGTACTAGACATATAGATATAACTGTACAAAATGGATTTAATTCAACTCACAGGCTTTGAAAATATCAGATTGACCTTGTTCAAACTCATCTCTTTCATTTAAAGACTCCAATATCTTCTCTTTCCAGTTCAATCTTGAATCTTCCGTCATTGTTTTATTTCATCTATTCAACAAAAAGGATCCCCTTTTAATTCATTTATCAAATACTAATTCCAGCTATTAGCACTCACTCACCTTGGAATTGGTTATTTGATTGTCCTTTTTCCCCGTGTGTTATTTTTTCTGTTCTTTTTTTTTTTGACACTTTTTCAAAAGCATAATTTTTATATGTCAATTTTTCTGAAGCAACAAAGATCAACAATCTGGCCACCTTTTTGACTCATACATAACTTACATCAAAAGCGCCTACAAAGTCCTTACTTTTTTCAATAAAAGAAAAAGATCAATTGAAACATGGCTACAAATGATTCTGTACGGAATGACGAAGAAAGTAACAGATTGTCGCCTGGTAGTAAAACCATAGAGAACATCAACAATAACAACAACAAATCGTCTCATCCAACTTCAAATGGTGTTGCTAATCCTGCCAAAGAGATAAATAATAAAGAAGTTACGAGGAATGACACGGCGTCACCAATACCACCATCGTCATTGAAGACGCATGAGGATGGGAAGAGCCGAGCTAAAGGACAAGAGGATGACCAACCACCTTCATTGGCTAATGGTTGGAAGTATTGGAAGAAAAGACAAGGATCTGCTGAAAACGGTAATAGAAAGTTGTCATCTATTGATCCACTGGAGTCAGTTAATCTACAGCAAGAACAGGAACAAGTCCAGCAACAGCAGCAGTATGGATATGGAAATCAAGAACAGCAAGACCAAGGTAATTGGTCAGCATATCTCAACCCATTCGCATACATTTCCAATGAAGTGTACAACTTTCAACTTCCAAAAGAATTCTATAGATCAAATCAATCCGGTCATGACAACCAATCCAATCATTCATCCACATCGACTGTTCTTCTACGCCAACAAGAACCGGGTTGGTTTACGTGGTTAGGTTTTGGTAATGTGGGGAGTGCAGAAAGTAGTGCAACTAATCATAGTCTGTTGAACTCTACTGAGTTGAAAAAAAGCGTGAAGGAGGCCAAAAAGGCTATACAAGGTTCTGATACTACAGTATGGGCATGGTATCAAAACCATTATAATGACCAAAAATCAGGTGAAATTTCAGTTTTAGGTACAAAATCTGAACTGACACCAGTGGAGCTTTCAAAATTTCCAAACTCAAGTATCACTACTTCAACTACTGTCACAACTTCAGATGCTCAGCCTAATGAACAGAGTTTAAACCAGAAAGATTTGATCGTACCAGATTTCTATAAATGTTATAGAAAGCTTACCAGAAAAACTACGGTACGACTTGCTGCTTTAAATTACTACAACTTCACAGGTGAGAAGCATTTATACCTAAAACCAAATTCACACAAACCTTTGATTCAATTCATCTTGGTGATTTCAGTTACTTCAACCAACTCGAAAAAACCATCTATAACATCTAGAGAGCTTAATCAATATGCAGTTGACGCTGTGAAGAATTGGTACTCTGACAAGGAAACGAGCTATGACTATCAAATTGAAGAGGTTTCATTAGAAGCTGGTAAGATCAATAAGAACTCTGCAGAGGATTTATTCAAATTGTTGATCAATTGGAGGGAGACTTTCAAAAAGATTGACTATGTTTTAGTATCAGGTTATAAAACTTCAGTTCCATTAGCTGCATCTTTACTAGAAATCCTTATCTCAAGAAATTTATTTGATAAACTTCTCAAATCTGGTTTGCTCTTGTTGGATGGAATAATACCAGGTCCATATCTAGATCCAGCTGAATCATCTCAAGTCTCCTATTCTACAGACTTCAACTTGACAATCTCAAAACTAGTTGAATACAACTCTAAAATAGCCATAATAGGTTCCTATACAAACATACCTGCAACTTTGGCACTGCATTTAAACCATCCAAATATTTATAGAACGATTTATACTCCTCATCGAGATTACGATGACTCATTTGAAAAACAATTGTTTGAACTTTTACTAACATCACATAACTTGGGACATTACTCTACTAGACTATTAATCCAGCTGTCCAAATATTTCTCAAATCAATACAATGACACGTTCGTTAACGATTTAAACATCAAGTTCTTTGACACTCTGATACAAAACTCTTTAGAAACTACATCTTTATTCAGATCTCAATTCATCAAAGAAGAAATTATAAATGATCCTATTTTATCCAATGACTTCAACCTTATTTGGACATTCCATGCCTTTATTGACGAATACAAAACTATCAAAAACGTTGCTTCATTCCAAGGAATTAAAGACCTTTTAAGAGTTTATAGGCAATGGGATCCACAATCCAAGAGCTTGAAAGAGTTGAAGTATATGTTGGAAGTTTTAGAGATTGAAGACTATAGTGGTGCAATTCTACGAAATTTAAAGTGATTATAGACATTCTTCAGCTTAGAATTTCATATCATAGTACAAGCTTCCTGAATCAACACTCATATATCATACATAATCAACGCTAGATCTCTCTTCATCGACTTTTCAGCTCTGTCCTTTGAGAATAACTCTTCAACAAATTTTTGACGTTGTTTTAATCTACCTTTATTGTGACTATACTATATTCTTAATGACTCAAAATGATTACATGAATCTTTTAAAGTCTTCATGGTAACAACATGATTAAGGACATGGCTGAAAACCACATAGGAGAAGATAAATTAGAAGATGTTTAGTGTGTGCTGGATTATGTATTCAGCAAAATCACGACAACGCTTGATGGCATCTTAGGTGATAAGCTCTTGATCATTGACTTTAAAAGGCAAGTTTTTAAATTTGATTCATAGTACTAGACTAGTTACAAATATTCCAAGCCTTCTAACCTCCCTGATATCTGAGCATCCAATTAATAAGTTTTCGGCATAAGCTGTCATCATATCCTTTTAATTCACATGAACTTGTCCAAGCCTTACAAGTACCTTTTCAAATTAATCAGCACACCTCTCAATAAGATCATGTATTTTGGTGCCAGCATTCAAATCAATTTTGCCAAATACTGTCCCATTTCACGATCAGGAAAGCAAAAAACCCGCACTGTTTCTTTTTAACCGCATCAAATTGAAGGCATTTATCATTGGTCCTTTCCGACGTCTGACGAGCTCATGTGTTTCAATTCTTGGACAAGATTAATTCCAACGTTTAATAACAGAAGTTTGGATGACTACATCATAGCTTCAGATTTGTATACTTTTAGTGTTCCTTTGTCAAGCACTAGGTTAATCATGTGAATTGATTGTTTAGCTTTTGGTTCTAGATACAAATATTTATATGAATGGGGTAATTTGGAATTCATGAGTATTATTCTAAGGAAAGACAGATAATGCTACGTTTCCGTTGAGTTTGAGCTCTCAAATTGTGTCAAATATTATTGAGTAAGTGGTATTTGTTCATAACAAACTCGTTGCATAAGGCCCCATTAATCTTAAACATCAGTTATTCATACTCCTCTTGTAGCACGTAACTAGAAAATTCTCGGTTAGATCATACCTCTATCTTTGACATTCAATGGATGCAGTCTAACCAATTCTCCCCTCACTTTTGAACACAAACATGCTTCAAGCTAGGTTCTTTAATGTTTGGACCAATTATTCCAGCTCTGTTAGTGATCCTTTCCAGAATAAAATATTCTGTCTCCAGAAAACTTCCTTAAACTCCTCTTGAAGTAGCTCCAAGTTGGATTGAGTTGCTTACAGGTGAACTGGCCCAGCAAGTTGTGAAGTCGATTGTACATTATATAATTACTATACAATATGTACTCCTCAAGGATCACGAAAAAAAAAACACAAAAAAATGGACTTGGATCTATCCGACGGCAATACCGTGCCCTTTTGCGGAGATAGTTTATGCGCTATTCGCTAACAGCATTGGACTTTTCAGATCAGCATAATTGCAAAAACTACAGTAAACTGAAATCACACTTCAAATATCGATCGGTCTCAAAGACTAACAGCCAGTCATGGTAAGATAGCCCTATTCAACAATCATGGCCTCATCATACAAAAAGAACATGAAAAGTAAACAAAGGGTTTCGCGTTTCTTTGCCAAATTTTCGTTTTTTTAGTGTTCTTTTTACGTGTACGAAAAGTTTTGTGAAATTTTCGCTTTTTAGGTTTGTTTACCTATATAATTTGAAGATCACAAATATCGAATATCATTTTGTGGAAACGAGATCTTCTCCTAGACCAGTACTATAGACATAAGTTCATGAGTAGAAGAGTCAGAAATCAAAGGCAACATTTTCTCTTCTTCAATAAGCTTTAAGTTAGAGTAAGATACATAAACGATACAAAGCTCATCATGTCCTTAGTACCAATAATCAACAAAAGGGTAAGTACTCATTCATTATTTCAATTGAGTGGCAAAGGTACTAAAGGTACTAACTTTTATGAAATACAGGTAAGAAATGGTTCTGATCTCGACGATCGATCCCTAAAGAAAAGCCATACGACTGCTGCTGGCTTAACAGCTATTCCAATCGCTGAACTCTATAGTCTATCCAACGATGTAACTCACGAACAGATCTTGAACAAAGATAGCATTTCAATAGGCAGAAGCAGACAGTGCGATATAGTTTTGAAAGGAACAGATATCTCAACTAAACATTGTGAGTTGGTACCCATTTGGAACGAAGTTACAGGTAATCTTTACTTAAACATTGTTGATCTAAGTTCAAATGGTACGTTTGTCAATGGATCAAGGCTAACAAACGATGCATATTTGTTAAAAGACGGAGATAGACTGAACTTTGCCAAAACAGGAGCATACGTTTTCAAGTACAAAAGATTGGAAACTAAAGAGGTAAATGCTTCGAATGAAGCAACTAAGGAGAACAATGATTATGCTGGTCATAGGGGATTTAGTGAAGACTATATTTTGGGGGAAGAGCTAGGTCAAGGGCATTATGCTACTGTAAACGAAGCAATCCACCGTAGAACAGGAGTGAGGTATGCAGTTAAGATATTCAAGCCTCAAAAGATTGACGATGTTAAGAGGTCTCAGAAGTTTAACCAAGAACTAAACGTTTTAATGGATATCAGGCATAAAAATATAGTTGAGTTAGTGGATCGTTACATTGAACCAATCAACAAATTTACTATTACTACATACTTGGTTCTGGAAAAAGTGAATAGTGGTGAATTATTTACAAGAATTGTCAAGAAGAAGTCCTTAAGAGAGAATGAAACGAAAGGAATTTTTGTTCAATTGTTGGATGGATTGAAATATCTTCATGATAGAGATATAATTCATAGAGACATCAAACCTGAGAACATCTTGTTAAATATCACACCTAAAACATCCAACGATGAAACCCCAACTGGAGACTGGGATGAAGATGAACTTCATGTTTCTGTCAAAATAGCAGACTTTGGATTGGCAAAGTTCATTGGTGAATTAAATTTTACAAACACTTTGTGTGGTACTCCTTCATATGTTGCACCGGAAGTGTTGGGGTCTAGTTCTGAAAGAAGATATTCTAAAAATGTTGATCTTTGGAGTGCTGGTGTATTACTCTATGTCTGTTTAGCTGGGTTCCCACCATTCAGCGAAGAGTTAGGGCCACCAAGCATGAGAGAACAGATCTTAGAAGCGAAATATGCATTCTATAGTCCATATTTCGATAGTGTTGACGATTTAGCTCTTGACTTGATCTCAAGATTATTAGTCAAAGATCCAGCTCATAGATACGATATTGACGCTGCATTAAGACATCCATGGTTTCATTTGGACAAGAGAGATTCCATCCAATTGACGGATTCCGTAACAAGATCACCAATCAAGGGTGACTCTCAACCTAAAACATACCATGAACTATCCCAAATGGAAAGTATTGAAAAGAGTTGACAGATATTTTATAATTATAAAATGATAATAAATGATAATTAAAATTTATAAATGACATTAACATGTTTTTCTTCTTTTGTTGTATCCCGGGCGGCTAAATATAAATTTGAAACCTGAAGGTTCTTATTGAATTTAGATTTCTAATCATACATTTTGATGCTTGGATTAAACTGTCCAATTCAAACTGAAAATGACAATGACGAGGAGCAAAACTGGTGCGAATGAAGGTGGTCAACACAATAGCAGTGTGGAAATAGATACCGCCGTAGTGGAAGGTCAAAAATTATTGAACCAGTTGATCAGTAACATGAGCACAGGCAACGTTGATGAGAATGAAGATGAGATGGATGAAGATGAGATCAATAGAGAATTGGTTACCTGGGCTGGTAGATTGGAGTTGGAATCTATTGAGTTGAGAGATAAATCCAAGATTTTATCTACTCAGTTGATTAGAAATAGCCAGGTTTTGGAAAAAGCTTCTGATGATTTGAAAAAATGGAGAAATCAAACACAAGATTCTGTTGAGAAGGCTATTAAGAAACTTGACAAGACACAAGGTGTGATACAAACCATTTCAAACAATATGGTCAAAAGACACAGTCAATTGGAATACTCTGATATGCTAAGTGATCAGAGTGAAATGCTAAAAATGTTGAAGGCAATGATGAGCTCTATTGAAGTGATGAAAAATAATAATGGAACCAGGAATGTCAAATTTGGTAGCTCTGTTGACGAGTCTATGATCAAGGGGATTAGTAAGACTTTACAGATAATAAGTTCAAACATCAAAACAATTCAATTCAATCAAAGGAAGTCTAGAGATGAGGAAAAGTCAAAGGCTGATTTGAATGACAATATTTCTAATTGTCTTAGAAGATTAGAGGTGATTCAAAATTTGCAAATAGATTTTAACAAAGAATTGAGACAAGTGAAAAATGGATTTAATTTTGTGCAATCAGAGGTTCATGATTTGAAGAAAACAGTGTTGGAGAACATGACCATTCCAGAGCATTCTCAAGTGTCACAATTAACTCCTGATAGCACGATTAGACACAATGGATATGATGAATTTCCTGAATCACTCTCCTACTTTCCAAATGTCAGACAACAACCTTTGCTACCCAGAACAGTTTACTCCAAAAAATCAATCCCTCGTTTCAAGAGAGGTTCCATTACTAAAGATCCAGTAAGAACCATAAAAGCAAGAGGTTGGTCATTGAAATCAAATGAGTTACCATCAAGTTCAGACACAAATTCTCAAACCATACAAACAGTAAACAAACAACCGCAGAGAAGAATTTTAATAGAACCAAAGACGTATCCATCTGCCATCAGATCAGGTTATGAAAGTCAATCAAACCATATAAATTTGTTATCTGATGATCCTTTATCCGATCTTTGAAAAATTCTTAAAGCATCTCAACACTTTTAACAATTCTCTTATCATCTAGTCTAATTCTAAAATTGTTTCCCTTAGCTACACCAAAGACACCTTTTTCTTTAAAATTCTCGTAGTACAACTCATATACTACCATGTACCTTTCTATGAATCTCCGAACTTGATCATCAGTCATTCCTTGCCCTCTTTGTTCGATCAAGTCATGTTCTTGTTCAATTCTCCAGGAATATACATTATTGATATCATTTGTATCATAAAAAATTGATAAATCAAACAATTCCCATATTTTCACGTATTGTTTCAAGTTCTCATTGATTTGATAAATATCGTCAAGTTTGAAGTGTTGTAACAAATCAGAATTTTTATATTTATCTTGTATTTGAGATTCTTCAATTGGTATAAATCCATTGAACCAACCTTCCACAATGACAATATCCACCGGTGGCTGCTTCTCGCTGACATGAGTCCATTCAGTTACATCATTTCGATCACCTTCACCATTGTATGCTGATTTGTTATAAGTTGGAATACTCAGTCCAACCTCCCTTTTGATCAACTTTTGAATCAGTTCATATCCGAGTTCAATGCTATGAGTACCGGGCAATCCCCGACCTTGTAACAATGCATTTCCTTCTTTAGAAAGAGCGAGTTGAGAAGAATGGTCGAGATATAGATCATCAGTGGATATGACAATTATTTGGAGATTTGGGTAAGATTTGTTGAGGTGTGAAAAAAGTTTTGATGATAGGTATGATTTACCTGAACCTTGAGGTCCTGAGATGGATAAAAGTAGAGGTCTTGTTTGAAAACACCATGTTGCTATGAAAGGTTCCAGGAATTGAAGAGATTTTTGTAGAGCTGTCATTGTGATCGGCAATTGAGCTCCTTGAAAGAGTATATATACTCTTTCATTTATTGTGGAGAGTTCTTACTTTTTGTCTAAAGACAATGGGAATTTTTCCCATTGATCAAAATCTTCGGGGAAAATATACAATGAAGAAAGGGCATTTATTGTTATACAATTTGGTCCAATCGAGTATAGGATGTAGTGAAAAAGAGGTGAATTCCTTAAAGAGTGATCTAATTGCATTATGAATTGACTCACAAAACGATACACATATAACTATTCAAAAGGACTTTAGCAAAGAAGATTAGATGAATTTCAAATCTTTCAATTTGGTAACCAATTCATCCACGGATGAAACTTTAACACCAGCATCTCTAACTGGAGGTTCTTCAACTTTTAAAACTTCCAATCTTTTCGTAGTATCAACATCTGGGAAATCTTTTAGTTTTAATTTTTCCAAAGGTTTCTTTTTAGCCTTCATCATATTTGGTAAAGTTGTATATCTTGGTTCGTTTAATCTTAAATCAGTGGTAATTATCAATGGTAATTTTGATTTTAAAGTTTCTTCACCACCATCTATTTCTCTTGTTATTAAAACTTCATCACCGGTTTGGTTAATCTCAACTTTGGCTGCATTGGTAGCTTGTGGCCAATTCAACAAACCAGCCAACATCTGACCAACATGATTTGAATCATCATCTATCGCTTGTTTACCCAATAAAATTAAATTGGAACCTTTATCCTGTGCGATTTTTTTCAAAATTTTAGCAATGGCTAAAGGTTCTAATTCTTCTTCACCAACATCGATTAAAGTAGATGTATCAACACCCTTGGCTAACGATTGACGTAAAATGTCTTGTGATTTCAAAGGACCAATAGAGACGGCATGAATGTTGTTCACTATAGATTTGTTGGCCTCACGGATTCTAATCGATTCTTCAACAGCAATATCACAGAATGGGTTAATGCTAAATTTTACACCTGTTTTTTCAATCCCATTGCCTAGTTTGTTGATTCTAGGTTTTATGGCAAAGTCAATGACTCTTTTCACAGGGACAAGGATGTTAAGTTTGGACATGATTGTGTTATAGGCGGGAGGTTTGGACCCTTTGTAGATGGTGGTAGTGAAAGACAGATTTAACAGCTAGAGTTGTTGACTGTTGGTTTTTCTCTGGACTTTAATGCCAGATTTAGCAGATGAGGTTGTGACACACCCTGTGAAAAAAAAAAAAATAGGAATGAAAATTCGCGATCCTGATCGATGTTAAGCAGAGAAGCTAGGCGAAGAGCAAGGCGGGAGTATTACACTGCTACTTCAGTAATCAGTTAGACAAAGCCCAGAAATAGTACTCAATATTGTATATAAACACTAAATAAATAGAATAAATAAATAAATAAATAAATAATAAATAATTATGATAAATAGATGAGAAAAAGTAATTATAAATGACATCATGTTGTTTTTTGAGTTAAAGATTCATAAGGTGGTAGATTAAATTCCCATTTTTCTTCACCTTCTCTAACTTCATAGTATTTCTTTAAATCAATTCCATGATATTTATGATGGAAAAAGCTAAACCAAGGAAACACAAACAATGCATTTTGTGAATTTTTAGAATTTCTATAGGTTAATTCTTGTAACCATGGTGTTAATGATGGTGTTTTACCTAATGCAGGTAAACCATTACTTAAATTTTTTTTAACTTCATATCTATCTTTGGAAACTTCCCTTTTATTTTCGCTATAACCCCAAAATCTTTTCGTTGATTGGTTATAAGCTATGATAAATCCACCAACAAATCCAAATAACGAAGTTACTCTTAACAAACTTGGATGAGGTTTAACGAATTGTCTACCGTTTATTGGATCAAAGTATTCAAATAGAGTGAACAAACCAGGAAAGGTTAAAGTACCTGCTGCCCAAGTTGTATAATCTGAAATTCTAAAATATCTTACAACTTTAGCAAATTGAGGATCTGTATCAATAATCTAAAATTAACTAGTCAGTATAAGTGTTGCAATATTTGCAATGGGTTTGAACATACTTCAAAAGGGGTTGTCATGATGTCAAGGATTAATCACTGGTGATATATGTCTGGTCAACTGCTTGATGTTAACTATGTATAACTTGAAGCACCAATGTTTTTTTTTTCTATTTTCTCCTGAATTTTAATCGGCCTCGGGTGGATCTTTACGATCAAAAATGGGGAGAGAAATAATACAAATTGTTAGTGCTGAAAGTTACCGAATTCAATGTGTCCATCCAGTGTCACACTACAACGCGATATACTCTCTCCTGAGAGTTACTTGTTTCCTCTAAAATTTCATACTAAAATCGATTGCAATAGACCTATCTAAGTAGTAAACAATTACTAATGTCATATAAATTACTCCAGAATATTCTACAATTTTGATGAAATTATCATTACTAACTAGTGAAATTTATCATTAATCATAAATATCTTTATACTAGTTTTATATAGTAGAATTACTAAGTTTGAATATGTTAAATTCTATTGCCACAGCTAAGTGATTTTAAAATTTCTTTTTCAGTAGCTTTCTTTTTTTTATACAATTTGTAATCTTTTTCAAATCGCGCCAATGTACTGATACAATTGATATTAAAAATTGACGATTTGCCGACAAAAGTATAAAAGAAAACATCAATCCAGTATAATTTTATAATAGATAATCAAAAAGTGAAACAGTAAAAATAACACTAGACAAATTAAACTATACAACAAGATGGTTTCTCAATTAGCCTCCACTGAAGAATTCAACAAAGCCATCTCATCATCCAAATTAGTCGTTGTTGACTTCTTTGCCACATGGTGTGGACCTTGTAAAATGATTGCCCCATTAATTGAAAGATTTGCTAAAGAATATGCTGAAGGTGCTGAATTTTATAAAGTTGACGTTGATGAATTAGGTCCAGTTGCTCAAGAACAAGAAGTTAGTGCTATGCCAACTATCATCTTTTACAGAGATGGTAAAGTTGTTGATAAAGTTATTGGTGCTAATCCAAATGCTATCAAACAAAAAATCACTGCTAATTTATAAGCAGCATAGAAAAAGAATGTATGTGACATATACATCAGCTTTGTATAATATGAAAATATAATCATGAATGTTAAGTGTTTTTTTATAATGAGAGAATTGTAGTTAAAATATGCGATAATGAGAGCTCAAGTCTACATTTGAACTATCTCTAGTTTCAATTGAAATATAATACTTTTTATATCAGCACTAAACTTGTGTAACATAATCTAAGAGATATCTAATCACTCAATTGAGGATCATTTTCTCTCTACAGCACCCGTATCACCACTACTAATGATACTACTACTACTACTACTACTACTACTACCACCACTACCACTACTACTACTAATACTGCCTAACACGAACCCGAGATAACCCACGATCTATCTAAAACCCTTAACCTTTAAAGCTTCAAACAAATGCACCTATATGTTTATGTAATCATATTATTTTATGAGAGGGTAACCATAATTTTTGATATAGAAAAAAACAACAACATCAAATCACCAAAAAGCTTTCCCCAAAATTTTTTTTTTTAGAAAACCCAAAACCCTTTTCTAATCTTCTGCAGTAATAAACAAACCCAAACATCACATGAAAACAATAACAATAAACAAAGCGTAAACAAACAAAAGGGTCTTTGCCGTGGGTTATTAAATAGATTTAGCTTATACATTTTGACGATGAGTACAAAGGAACAAGAGTCAGCGGCTGATGCTTCTGCTTCTGAATTTCAAGAGGGTGGCAATATTTCAGGAGAAAATCAATTGGAAGAGCAACAACAGGAAGAGTCTCAGCCTGTACCACAAGAGACTAGTGAAGATGCAATCGATAGCGAATTATTAAAGTGAGTATTCTATCTACTAGTTTTATGAGTTTTCAGTGTACTAACAAAAATTCTAGACAACCACTATTCTTGAACGAAAATCATGAACAAATCCTGTTCTTTGTTCCATTAGACGAACAAGATCGTGAAAAGTTGGTAAAGTCAATAACCAGCCATGGCGGTAGAATTACAGATGAAGATCTAGATGGAACTATATACATATCAAGATATGGTGATCTACGTGGTGAGGCTATTGATCCTTCTTTTGTTTTCGACTCAATTGCCTCTGGATCTTTAAAAGATTTGAACGAGTATAAACATCAAGGTCCAACTGATACCGATCGTGACAATGTTCAACACTTGGTTTCTTATCTGGATCAAGAACAACAGCATGACCAGCAACAACAAGAAGGATCCACCACTTCATCGACCAAAATTCCACCGGTTCCTAGACAATCATCACAACCGGTTCAAGCTAAAACCGTTGCTAATTTGACAAATAAGAATGGGTTCACTACTGAGGAGGATGAAATCATATTGGAAGAAGTTAGAAGAAACCCTCATCGTCGTTCAACTCACAAGTTGTTTCAAGAAATTTCTGATAAAATTGGTAGACATACCGGTAATTCTATTCGTTATAGATATAGAAGTCAACTATTGAAAAATCTCGGATTTGTTTATAAAACAGATGCAGCTGGTAATTTAATATTAGATAACGAAGGTAAACCAATAGTTTCTGAAGAATTACCACAAACTATAAAGACAAAATTCACTGCAAAGGAGGACTACGAATTATGTAAAGCTGTTAGAAATCATCTATTGAAAAAAACTGAAATTCCATACGTTGAAAATCCAACTGAAGTGGTACTTCCTGGGAAATTTTTTGAAACTTTAAGTGATAACTATCCAGCTCATACAAAATCCGCTTGGAGGGATAGATATAGAAAATTCGCTATACCTTATGGTATTGATAAATTTATTGCTCATTATGATCATGAGTTAAGTATAGGTAATCAACCAGAACCTATTAAGAATTTCACAGGAAAGCATCTTTATAAATCTTCAAAGAGAAATTCAGCACAGTTAGATAATTTGGATGAAGTTGTTGGTGAAAGGTTATCTCAACACAATGACGAATTTCAAGAATCTGGCCAAACTCCAAAGAAGAAGAGGAAAAATGGTACACCTGGCAATTTTTCAGCAAAAGCAGCAGCTGCAGCTGCTGCAGTGGCAAACGCTGTAACTTCTTCATCCTCCAATAACAATGCACAAGATTCAAACAATATCTTTATTGCTGGTGCTCAAGATGAACTAGGTGGAATTTTCAACTCTAATACTGCTGCCACTGCAGTTGCCAATGCATCAAATAATAAAACTGGAACAAGTGAACCAGAAGATTTCCTAACGGATGATTTAGTAACTTCGAAATTCTTTGAATTCCAACCAATAATAAGCGTTGTTGATAAAATAACTGAAATTGTCAATAGAAACTATGAAAGTGGTGATGCAGAAAATTTAATAACTGCATTGTTTGCCGAAGCTGGTATTCAAAAAAAATTTGGTACTTTTATCATAACAAGTGTTTGTGGTGATTTAATTCTAATACCTAAATTTATTGAAGTTTTTTTGAAAACTGGTGAAAATCCACCTCAAAACGTTCATGGAATTTGGACTCCAAGGGATGATCAATACTTACAAAGTGGTGATGATGATAGATTGGAATATTTGAAAAGATTACATGGTACAAAGAGAATTACTTTAAGAAGACAATTTATAAGTCAAGATTTGGTTTGATCATCTTTCATAATGCTTTAATTTTTTTTTTTTTTTGGTTGTGTTTTCGTTTTAGTTTGTTAATTTTATGTATTATTTATGGTTATTGTCTCTTTTGTAGTCAAAATGATATATTGTGTGGTAGTTAAAATACACATTATTGTGATGAAAACATGGAGAAAAGAACTGGCTTGGTTAGGGCACGCTTCAATAACCGAAGTCTGAAACAAACAAGCTGTGTGCAACCATATTAGGTGCTTCATAGCTTATTATAAGTACGACTTGCCTCTTATCTATTGCAATTAAGCGATGATCCTTTGAAATAATTAGGCTATTTCTCTTATTAACCATTGTTGCTGTTTGTTATATCATAGTATTAAGTTATCGTATTAGCGAGGTTTAAAAACAAGAAGTCCATATATAACAATAAAAATGCCACCAAAGTCCACCACCAAAAGGATCAGGAAAACAAAACCTATAGATCCTGCAAAGTTAAAAGATTTTGAGGAAACGGTCAAGATCATCAGAGAAATTTATATCGATCCACACTTTAACGTTCTTGAGGAAATTGATAATGATGTGAAGTTTGAATTGTTGAGCAGCATAAGGTATGATCCACTCTTGTTGGGCTTTTCATCTGATGATAGTGATGATGACAATGATGCTAACAACAACGGAGATGATGGAAAGACTGACAATCAAGATTATATTGGCCTTCAAAACGAGAGAGATAGGTTTCAACCATCTGATATAAACAGTATCTTGCAAGAGATTGGCACTTTTGATGAGAACTTCAGTTTCGAGAATAATACAACGCCTCTGAATAGCCAACAAGAACAACAGCATCAAGTTAGTCATTTGCTCAATGATACGACTAAACAGCCAGACCTACCACATGAGTCTAATGATTATAACTCAGCATCGTTCTTCTTATTTGATGAGCATTATCATCGTTTGAACTCATCATTAAGATATTTCAACTTTAACTATCAAGTCGACCGTATTGTACTACTGAATCACTTGAACAAAGTTTTGGAACCCTTAGATAAATCCAAACCGTATAAATTACGTTTACTTGCCAATAGACAACAGGAAGTTCAAATAACTGTTCAGGAAACTCCACATCGTCCTAACCTATTAGACGGATTACTTACAACTACCATTCAAGACTATATTGAGCGAGGATCTACTTTATGGGATGTTAAGATAGATTCTAAACCTATTTTTATTTCACCATTTACCTCTTTCAAGACAACAAGCAGGAAACAGTATAGTGAAGCCAGGGAAAGAAATGGGATTGAAATAGGGATGACTAAAGAAGTTTTGCTATATAACACAGCAAATCAATTGACAGAAGGCTCAATTACTAATATTGCCATTCGCTTGTTCGATGATCAGTCGAAAGATTATTCATGGTTTACTCCTGTTTTGGCCTCGGGATGTTTATGCGGAGTTGTTAGACATATGCTATTAGAAAAAGGGTTGATAAAGGAGAAGCTTTTAACGCTAAAAGATATCAAAGTTGGAGATGAGGTCTTGTTGATGAATGGGGTTATAGGGGTTGTGAAGGGCTTGGTTGTGTGAGCGAAGGCTACTACATAAATATCGTAAGCAAGTTCTATGTACTGATATTTATATATATATATATATATATACATATATATATAATGGAAACTCTAAAGTTTCTATTTATTTCACCAATTCTTCAATCTCCTCATCATCATAACCTAGGATATAGAATATATCACTGATTTTTTCAGTGTTCAATTTACATGGTGCTAATTTTTGTACTCTTGGCTTTGCATTCCAAGCAATACCAAAACCAGCAACAGCCATCATTGGTAGATCGTTTGAACCATCACCAACACAAACAACATCTTTCAAATCTATACCGTTATCAAAAGCTATTTGTTTTGTCAATTCGGCTTTCTTCAAACCATCTACAATTTCACCAAAAGTTTCACCACTGAAGACCTTTTTCCCAGTTGAATCAATTTCAGTTTGTAAACTATTTGCATAAGCGTAGTCTAAATTCAATTCATCTTTGACATAGTTGGCTAGTTCAATAAATCCACCAGATAGTACAGCTAGTTTACAACCTGTTTTTTTTAAACCTTTCATCAGTTCATGATCACCTTTGGTGAATTTTAATTTTTTTTTCAAATCATCCCAAATGGTTGCATCTATACCTTTTAACAGTTTGACTCTTTCATATAAAGACTGCTTGAAGTCTAGTTCACCGTTCATTGCCCTTGTAGTGATTTCTTCAACTTGTGCCTCAACGTTGGCGTACTCTGCAATCAATTCAATCACCTCTTGATATATCAAAGTGGAATCCATATCGAAGCAGAATAATTTTTTCAATTGTCTTGATTCGTCATTTCTTTGTAGTATGATATCAACTGAAGTTGCTATACTTAACTCTTGATGGCTTATGGAGGCAATGATCTGTTTTAGTTGCAAAAAGAGTTTATCTTCATCATCAAGAGAATTATCTGGCCTTTTGATGGATACAAAGAAATCATAGACTTTGTTGGGACTTAGTTGTTTAACTTTATTGATTTTAAGTGATAGCGACTCTATAAACGATTTTAATTCAAGATATTGTTCTGCAGTAAGCTCTGAATGCGCTATGGTAGTGAGTACATATGTCATGGTGGCTAATCTCAAATGAAGAGAGCTATAATAGCTAATGAAGAGTATCGCAGAATCAGCTTGATGAGGGTCTTTCTCTCGAGTTTATCAAGCCAGTCAGTAAGTCAGTCACCCGATGAGCTTAAATTTTTTTTTTTTTTTCCGCCTTGCACACCTAGCTCATCGCTATCACGTGTCGGATTGTCGTGGTGAGCCAAATCAAGCAAGCTCCAGCAGAACACAAATCTACAATCACGGCAAGTAAAAGGGGAAAGAGAGTAAGTATGAACAGGGCAGCAGCTGACATTCCTTATGGCTGGAAATGATTTATGAGAACTATGTGTTAGCCTGTTTGAAATAATAGTTTAATGGTATAGGAAGAGGCAGAGAATCCCACTAGATTTGATATACCGCTCAAATAGCATCAAAGGAGTTCAAAACTCAATGGAGCCTAAAAAGACAAATAGCACCTGTAAGAGAGCAACAATTAATTGTAGTTGAAATCTGTAACAAAATTATCAATTGATGATAGCCATTTTTTTTGGTTTGATGGTAGCTAGAGTAACGATTAACAGTTCTCGAAGGTTCATAACCACATTAATGAATTTCCCCAAAAGTTAGATTAACATTTTTTAACTGAAATCAAAAAGGTTGTTTCAAATGAGCTCAGATTAGTTTCAACACGTCACTGAATTGGAAAAGACTAAACCCAATACAACTGCACAAACAGGATGACAGTCGCTGAATCGGATATTCCATTGCTCAAGCATTGGTTGATTAAAAGATCAGAAGAAGTCAGTGATGCTGAACCAGAGGTGTTGGCGGATTACATCATTGCCTTGTTAAACAACAAAGTCCAGGGAGAAGAATTGATCAAACTTTTATCCTCACAACTTAGTGACTTTCTTGATGAAAGTGAATCGTTTGCCAAAGAAATTGAATCTACTTTAAAATCAAGATCTTTTGCTACAAATGATGAAGAGATAAGGAAACAACAGCTGGATCCTGAATATTTGAAGAAACAAACACAACAAGCGGCAATTGAACTAACAAATCAGATTTATAAACCTGATAATACATCTTATAGAAGCGCTCCTCCTGATTATAAAAAGAGGTTTAAAAGACAACAATCTCATCATTATCGAAATGTCAATGCTCCAATCAATGTTCCACCTGGTGCTGCTCCACTTCAACCTGTTTCTGCCAATGGAGAACAACAACAGCAACAACAACAACAATCACAAGGTCAATTGGCCGCCCAGCAAAGGCATCAGCAGAGGGAGCATTTGAGCACTTTGGTAAGCCAAACAGAGGTTCCAAGAAGCACTAAGTTGATTGTCGCTAATTTACCAGTGGATAAATTACAAGAGCCTATAATAAGATCTTATTTCCAAAGATTTGGTGATATAAAAACAGTTTCAATTGATTATGGTTCAAGAATTTCTGAGTTAGATTTTGTTGATTATAGAAGTGCCAAAAAGGCATGGATATCATCGATTCCAATATTTGATAATAGATTTGTTAAAGTATACTTTAAAAAAATCAATGAATTACAAACAGATGAACCAGAGGTACCATTTGATGAGGAAGCTTTCAAACAACAACAGTTGGAAAAGCAAAAAGAGTTTGAAATTAAAAAGGAGCAAAAAGCTCAATTCTATTCAAAACTACAACAATTGGTTGAACTAAAAGAAAAGATGTTCAATCAATTTTCTAATGAACTAAGTCTGTTGGAGACTCAGTTGAAGAGTGATCCATCTTTAGAATCTGAAATTGCTCTAAAAGTTACTGCAATTCAACAGCAAATGGAGGCAAATGGAGTTTTACCTGATCAAATTTCTCAAGATCGTGCTAAATTAGAAGGTAAACCTGCTTTCAATTCATCTCAGGGAAGTCGAGGTGTAATTAGAGGTAGAGGCGGTAGCCGTGGAGGTCGTGGAGGTCGTGGTGGTCGTGGCGGCGGATTACCATATCAAAGACCTGTAAGTGCTTCATTTAACAAGAAGATAGATTTAAGAACAAGAACAGTAACGTTAAAAAAATTTCATGATTTGAATAACGCTAAACTTCAAGAAATTTTACAAGAGATTGGGAAGGAGCATATTACATCACAAAATGTATTACCAAAAGGGTTAAACATTACATTCTCTGAAAGATATCATGCTAATAGATTTTTTTATAAAGAGTTGAAGTTGAGCGAAGATGATACTATTGTTGAAAAAGAATGGGATGAGTCTGTTAGACCTACCCTATCATCCGAGTCTCACACGGACAACAAGTTCAATACCTCAGTGGATAGCTCTGGAACTTCCATCACCAGTGAGACTGAATCATACAATGAGACAAATAACGAAGTCGGTGGTGCTGATGGTGATGGTGACGTTGCAATTTAATCGGGTGTTTTATTAAATCTTGCTACATTGCTACAAAAGTTTTGAGGTAATGTTCTAATCTATCTATAAATGTCATATGTAATAATGTGCTAGTTAGAATTACTTGTATTTACCTCTTTATTATAATTCCATTTGATATCAGATGTATAATTTCATCAAGTGATTCAACCACGTAATCAACTTCTAATCTATCCCTTATCTCCAAATTTTTTTCAGTTTTAATTAAAATGGTAGCCATACCTGCCTTAAACCCACTTGCCATATCATCCATTGAATCACCAACCATAATCAAGCTTCTCGGATCTTGAACGTTCCATTGTTTGGCAATATGCAACAAAGGTTCCGGTGATGGTTTTGGTGGTTTAAACTCTCTTGTAACTATCGTGTTAAAATTTTCATTTGGTAAATGATGTTTCAAAAGGTGATTCACAGGTTTGGATAAGTTTCTCGTACAAATCCCTTTTGGAATTTTAATTGAATTAATGAATTTAATCAAATCAAATAGTCCTAATTGTGGAGTCATTTGTAACATGGCTTTTTCTTCAACTTGGGCAATTAGTTTATTTGCCATGGCACGAGTTGACTCTGTGGGTAATGAATCAATGAATTCAAGGATATCAACAGATGGATCAGTTAGTTGAATTTGTGATCTCATCTCTGTGAACATCCAAGATTGTGGTTTTATTAGCGTCCCATCCATGTCAAAGATGATTCCAGCCAATGAAACGTCTTCATATTCATCACTGTTATTCTCAGTACCATTGGCCGGATTAAAGATCAAACGATGGGTTGACATTTGCCTCAATGTTTCTATTATAATCAATTGTAGTCTTTTGGTTATAGTTTATATATCGGTGATTAGCTAATAAATCTTCCCCCAATTTTCTTTTTTTGCCAACGTCAAAAAATGCAATTTATTTTGATTTTGTAGGTTAAATCCCCTTTGACAATGGTGACAATATCAATCAAGACCATTATCATCTCCAACACACCGTCTAATCTCACTTCAATGACATCCACAATCCCATACGATCCTGATGAGTTTGATAATAACCCCTTTGCTGAACCTATTTCTGCCTCTGTTCTCCCACAATCAACAGTAGCAGAACAAGACACGACGACGACGACGGAAACACAAGATTTTGACAATCATCATGAACAAGAGCAAGAACAAGAAGATCCACCTGAGACAAGGACAACAAATCAAGGACAGTTAAAGGAAGGACAGTCAAAGGATGAAGGACAAACCACGACTAAAAGAGCCCTTCAGAAGCTAATACCTGAAAGATACGATACTCTCAATGATTATAGAATTGTTATCACAGTACGTAGCTTGGAGAGATCTGGCTCATTGAGTAATAAAAAGGAGAATCCTGGGATAATATTTGATTTACAGACAAATCTACCACATTTCAGAAAGAAACACTACAAGAATTTAAAGAAGTCCTATTTAGAATTTGATAATTTTTCCAAATTTTTAAACAATTCAAATCCTGAATGTTTTATACCATCATTGCCATTACCATTTACAAACTATGGTATACAAAACGAAGAAGACTATAAGAAAACTTTAAAAAATTTTGGTAATTGGTTTAAACAAATCACTTCAAATCCAATCTTGATACGTAATGAAGAGTTTCCATATTTTATAGATAGTGATTTCAATACCTATTCACCAATTAACAAATCAAAGGCACCTGCAACTGGATTGAAGAGAAAGACTTTGAAACAATTACAACCACCTTATGATGAAATCTTAGAACTTGCTGAGTTTAGACCTTTGATAAAATCTATCTATAAAGATTCAAAGTCTATATTAGAAAAATTGGAGAAATTATCTAAACTTAGAAAAAATTTAGCTAATAACGAACAAGAATTTGGTAAACAAATCGTTGAACTAAATCAATTGGAAGAATCACATCCTGGAATGTCAAACATGTGGAAAAATTTTGGTAAAACTTTTAAATTCTTGGGTGATTTGAATTCAATAATTGGAACTTTAGATCTAGCAACTTTAGGTGATGGTTTACAATTAGTTATAAATGATGGTTATATAATTAAAGAAGCCTTGACAAATAGACATTTGCTCATGAGAGAACTTATCAATGCTCAATCTAATACTAAACTAAAGCATGAACAAGCAAGAAAGTTAAAGAATAAAAAGGATATAAATCCAGTTAAAGTTGACGAAGCAATTAGATCATTACAAGAGACAACAGAATTTGAAGAAAAATTAACAATAAAGATTAAAAGAATAACTGAAGAAATGTTAATTGAAAAAAAGCAATATTTAGAATATCTTGATGAACAGATTAAAGATATGTTTAAAGAATTTGTCTTGAAGAAAATTGAATTAGAAAGAAGAAAACTATCAATTTTAGAAAAAGTTAGAATTGATGTAAGATTAGTTGATTCCAATGGTGGATTATCAAGATTAGGCAGAGAAAGTTATCCTAAAAGAGAACAAGTTACTCAATCAAGTCAAGGTAAAAATGGTGATAGTTGGAATGGTGATCGTAAAATTTCACATTTTAATGATAAACTGTTGAATGCAGATATCATAATTAAAGATGATGATATAATTGATAACAAGTCTAAGAACAAGACGATAGTGGAAGAAGAAACTGGCTCGCTTTTGGATGCTAGAAATGCAGCATCAATTCTAGGAACATCAACCTTTTAGTTTTTTATATGTATATATTCAAATTGTAATAATGCATTATCTTATCAACCATATATATAGGTGCGTAATGTTTATCCCACCCATCGTCCCATCTTGTTACAATCTCATCTTCCCTAGTGTAATTTTCAGAACAACTCCACTAAAATTTCACCTTTAGTCGGTAATTTCAACTTAATAGGCTGAATCTCAGAGCGCCATTACCCGCTTCAATTCCCGCCATTTTTTTTTTTTTTTTTTTTTTTTTTTTTTTTTGGCAGGAGAAAAAAAAAATTTTTTTCTATCCTTTTTTTAATAAGGGAAAAAGTCCAAAAAAAAAAAAAATTTAAAACTTTTATTAAAACTTACAAACGTTCTATTGAAATAGAAGGTTAGTTACTTCAGATTGATTCTCAACAAGTTAATATAATAAAAATCAATCAAGATGGGTAAGTAAACATTCTTATATTCAGCACTTCCCTCCCCGATTGGAGTTCATCTTTTGTTTCTCTTGTTTCATTTTGTTCCCATGGTGTTTTAAATCAGATGATGCCTTTATCAGGATTCCATCGTTATTAATGGCCCATTTCAATCACTGGCGGTAAGAAAAAACAGTGGCCTATTTTTTTCCCCATAAATTAGAGACACAGAGAGAGACACAAGATGAACTAATGAAGACAGACTTCCTCAATGGGCTTAACTAACAATTATTCAAAATAGTGAACTTCACAGTTGATGTACGTTTTTAAAATCTGGTCTTTGCTGTTGATTTAGTGCTGTTCATTTTTTTTTTCTCTTAAATTCAATTTGCTCCCCTCTGCACTCTTTGGCCTTTTTTGGGTTTTTGCCCACTGGGAAATTTTTTTTTCCCTCGAGCTGGGTCAGGTGGAATCTTTTTTTTTTCCTTTGAAATTTTTTTTTGCCTTCATGATTATGTAATCTGTTAGGCAATGGAGAAAAATTTTTCACTTTTGTCTACGGGGATTATGTAAAGAAGGGCCTTATGGATATCAATTTGTAGTGCATTGGGTTGATTAATTGAGTAGAGATTGAAGCAATTGAACTTTTAGCAATTGATTATTGTGAATGTAATTTACTAACATGATTTTATTTTTAGCAAATGCGTGCCTTAATGGACAAGGTCACCAATGTCCGTAACATGTCTGTTATTGCTCATGTCGATCATGGTAAATCTACCTTGACCGATTCTTTAGTCCAAAAAGCTGGTATTATTTCCGCTGCTAAAGCTGGTGATGCCCGTTTTATGGATACAAGAAAGGATGAACAAGAACGTGGTATTACTATCAAATCTACAGCCATTTCTTTATACTCTGAAATTGCTGATGAAGATGTTAAAGCCATCAAACAGAAAACTGATGGTAACTCTTTCTTGATTAACTTGATTGATTCCCCAGGTCACGTTGATTTCTCTTCTGAAGTTACTGCTGCTTTACGTGTCACCGATGGTGCTTTAGTTGTCGTTGATTGTGTTGAAGGTGTTTGTGTTCAAACTGAAACCGTTTTACGTCAAGCCTTGGGTGAACGTATTAAACCAGTTGTTGTTATTAACAAAGTTGATCGTGCTCTATTAGAATTACAAGTCACCAAGGAAGATTTATACCAATCTTTCTCAAGAACCATTGAATCTGTTAACGTTATCATCTCCACTTATGTTGATGAATCTTTAGGTGATATTCAAGTTTACCCAGAACAAGGTACCGTTGCCTTCGGTTCTGGTTTACACGGTTGGGCTTTCACCGTTCGTCAATTTGCCGGTAGATATTCTAAGAAATTTGGTGTTGATAAAACTAAAATGTCTGAACGTTTATGGGGTGATTCTTACTTTAACCCAAAAACTAAAAAATGGACTAATAAAGATAAAGATGCTGATGGAAAACCATTAGATCGTGCTTTCAACATGTTCGTTTTAGATCCAATTTTCAGATTATTTGCTGCTATCATGAACTTTAAAAAAGATGAAATTCCAACTCTATTGGAAAAATTGGAAATTAACTTGAAAGCTGATGAAAAAGATTTAGAAGGTAAAGCTCTATTGAAAGTTGTTATGAAAAAATTCTTACCAGCTGCTGATGCTTTATTAGAAATGATTGTCATTCATTTACCATCCCCAGTCACCGCTCAAGCTTACAGAGCTGAATCCTTATACGAAGGTCCAGGTGATGATGCTTCTTGTATTTCCATTAAAAACTGTGATCCAAAAGCTGATTTAATGTTTTACGTGTCTAAAATGGTGCCAACCTCTGATAAAGGTCGTTTCTACGCTTTCGGTCGTGTTTTCGCTGGTACCGTTAAATCTGGTCAAAAAGTTAGAATTCAAGGTCCAAACTACATTCCAGGTAAGAAGGATGATTTATTCATTAAAGCCGTTCAAAGAGTTGTTTTAATGATGGGTAGATTTGTTGAACCAATTGATGATTGTCCAGCTGGTAACATTGTTGGTTTAGTTGGTATTGATCAATTTTTACTAAAATCTGGTACTTTAACCACTAACGATGCTGCTCACAATTTGAAAGTTATGAAATTCTCCGTTTCTCCAGTTGTCCAAGTTGCCGTTGAAGTTAAAAACGCTTCTGATTTACCAAAATTAGTTGAAGGTTTGAAAAGATTGTCTAAATCTGATCCATGTGTTGTTTGTTCAATGTCTGAATCTGGTGAACATATCGTTGCCGGTACTGGTGAATTACATTTAGAAATTTGTTTATCAGATTTAGAAAATGATCACGCTGGTATTCCATTAAAAATTTCTCCACCAGTTGTTGCTTACAGAGAAACCGTTGATGCTGAATCAAGAATCACCGCTTTATCCAAATCTCCAAACAAACATAACCGTATCTACTTGAAAGCTGAACCATTAGATGAAGAAGTTTCCGTTGCTATTGAATCTGGTAAAGTTTCTCCAAAGGATGATTTCAAAGCTCGTGCTAGAGTTTTAGCTGATGAATTCGGTTGGGATGTCACTGATGCCAGAAAAATTTGGTGTTTCGGTCCAGAAGGTAACGGTCCAAATGTCGTTGTTGATCAAACTAAAGCTGTTCAATATTTGGCTGAAATTAAAGATTCTGTTGTCTCTGGTTTCGCTTGGGCTACTGCTGCTGGTCCAATCTTGGAAGAAAACTTACGTTCTGTTAGATTCAACATTTTAGATGTTACTTTACATGCTGATTCCATCCATAGAGGTGCTGGTCAAATCTTACCAACTATGAGAAGAGCTACCTACGCTGCTTTATTATTAGCTGAACCAAGAATTCAAGAACCAGTCTTCTTAGTTGAAATTCAATGTCCAGAATCTGCCGTTGGTGGTATTTACTCTGTTTTAAACAAAAAGAGAGGTCAAGTTATTTCTGAAGAACAAACTCCAGGTACTCCATTATTCACTGTTAAGGCTTACTTACCAGTTAACGAATCATTCGGTTTCACTGGTGAATTACGTCAAGCTACTGGTGGTCAAGCTTTCCCACAGATGGTTTTCGATCATTGGGCTACTTTAGGTACCGATCCATTAGATCCAACCTCAAAAGCTGGTGAAATTGTTACTGCTGCCAGAAAACGTCATGGTTTGAAAGAAATTGTTCCAGGTTGGGAAGAATACTATGATAAATTATAAGGAGTTTGATAATTTTGTTATTTTCTTTCCTTAATGTTTATTATATATCTCATTTCTTCTTATCTTGTCTTTTATTTCATATAATTCTTATATGGTAATTTATATAAGAAAAATAAATCCTAGTGTTACTATTTAGTATTATTGACTTGTAGATTTTGTCTTTATTTTCCAGAGTTCACTACAAGCTTAACTTTGATTTTTATACTTCTATGAGATGTATATATTAATTTTAACACAGCCAAATATTAAAAATTCAAAGCACTATAAACAAATTTTGAGCTAGAATATAATTAATTGCATCAAGCAAAAATAGAAATGACTCTGATAGAATTGAAAGCCTTCGTAAAGGAGCTCTATAATATATAACGATTAATTAAATGGAGAGTAGCCATATTGACACTAGCCTTAAATGACAGTTTTATTCTTTAATTGAGAAATAGCATGTACATGAGCTTCTCATGTGATTTGTAATTGCTAAGGATCTTTACCTGACTCATTTGAGATGCTATTGTGATTATGAATTTGTTCTAATCTATCTAAAAGCAACTTCAAAATGTGGAGGTTGTGTCTTGTATTCACCTTAACAGATAGCAAATAGGATATCGTCTGCAAACCATCTTCGCCTAATAGGACTCTCAATACTTTTAAACTTATGTAGTTAACAACGTATAAAGATGAAGCTGCAGTTACGACAAAACTATCACCCACAGTATATGGGATTAAATTCATCACTGAGCCTCTTGCAAGTACCGAACTATGTATATGAGAACCCAAAAGATCCTGTTGATATTTCAAATAGATTTCATTTTGAAGCTTTTTAATAACCAATTCGTTAAAAATCTCAACTTTTAACCATTCTTCCTTTGGATCTATCCAAGTATAGTTATGGTTATAAGTATAACGAGAATTGGTATATGTCAAACTTGAGTCTTGTAATATGCTAAATCTATGTATAACATGAACATTACCAACATATTTGTTACTCTGATTTTCATGAGGTCTATCTGGAATACCTTCTTGATAAAAATTGAATAAGAAGATGATTTTGAAATTTGTTAAATTTAAAGTTGGTTGGTTGACAAATTGATGAATTCTTTGATTAATCGTATTTATAAGCTGATCATTATTAAGGAAATGATTCTTATTAAAATCTTTCATAAATAGAGTACATGGATATGATGGGAGTGGTATTATTAAAGTATCATTTGTGAAGAAATTTGAAGTTAAATCTTTTTCAATGCACAAGGATAAGAAAAAGTCTAAATTAACAGGAAAACTTGAAATACCATTAAATACCGTGCTTAAGGTATAGTTTGTTACTTTAACCGAATCACCAGTTGATTTTATAGGTAGTCTATCATTAAGATTTGGAAATTCTTGCAATTCTTCAAAATCTTGCAAGAAATCATTCATTGTTGGAATTTTTATGTGAAGGTTTGGATTATCAAACCCATTATTGTTGTTGCTGTCATTAGACAACAGATTCACAGGACCACCTTGATTACTATTGACAGAAAGTGGATTGTTACTGTTTAAGGATAGCGGAGCTGGCAAATTATTCAAAGAGTTGAAATAATTGTTTGGCTGGATTGGAGAATAATCTGTGGATTGATTTGTGAGGTTACCAATATGGTTTAATGAAGAAGTTGATGAATTTGAATCTTCTGATAATTTTTTGGGAAATTTAGCGACAAATGTCTCTTGAGATTCTCTTGAGGTTTGTTTCCTTTTGGAACATGGATTTTTTTCAATACTAGAGTAAATCTCTTGTAACATTTCCTCTGTTGATGATTCTTTAATTGATGATATCTTCAGTACTCTTCCACGATGACATGATGCACATGTTATAAATGAAGTTGGTAATTTTATAAGATAATGTGAGTCTCTTATTACTAAATGAGAATGATGATTTCTCACACTTTCATATCTGGGCAATTTTGATGGTTTGAGTATTTTTTCCTTTATAAGACTTTTGAACTCAATCTTTTTGGAATTATCATCAAGCCCATTAGTGATAGTTGAAGTACTATCATTGTCTAAATCGGTTTGTTTGATCATATTATTGATGGAATTTCCTGATCCAATGGAAAGATCTGATAACTGTTGTTCCTGTCTTGGTTCAGCACTAATAGCATTCATCTCTTTGTGGGGGGTAATTATTAATCCAATTCAACTCGATCGAAAATATAACTCATTTAAATCAGTTAATTACACTCCGTTGACAACTTGAATAATAGCCGTTATAAAGAGGCTTTTTAGTCAATCCTGGTTTTATAAATAAGTCGATTTGTTTTTCCTTGTGAGTTATAAATCGATCTTCTGACCAAAATTTAACTTGATTGATATGAAACTCTTGTGGCTTTTAACTTGTGGACTGTAAAGAGTGAATACAAAGACTTTTTTAATGCTTCTTTTATCGCTCAATCTATTCAATGGAAATGGCCTAACTTTTACTTCTTTAGACTATAGCTATTTATCTTCACGTCAAGGTTTTAATAATACAGTCTTAGTCTAAGTCTAAGAACTATAGTTTGCAATTTTAGGTTCTATTATCTAGGTCAACTATTTTATAAAATTATAATAACTCCAAACAAGGTCCCCCCGATAACTGTTATTTAATAAATCTTTCCAATATGGATTATGCACTGTATTTAAACAAACAAATGCAAGTCTCTTGATTTTAAATGACTATTAGTAAGTCAGAAGAACAAAAAAAAAAAAAAAAAAAAAAAATTAAAAAAAAAAAAAAAAAAAAAAAAAAAAAAAAAAAAAATTTAAAAAAAAAAAAAAAATTTAAAAAAGCACAATTTCAAATGCTTGTAAATTTTTGTTATCGATACTCTAGTTTACAAACATCGATTTATTTATGATTTTGATGCAATAATAACTAAGAAGGAAACCAGAAACTTTACCCACTAACTTTCTAACATTAGGCAAGATAGAACTGTAAAAATTTTGCAAGAACTTCGTAAAGTTAGATTTGAAGAAATTTGGTTTGTTCAAATTTACCCATCAAGCAAAAATATGCATATTAAAAGGTCACCGTACATCTTTTAATGCAAACGGCTGCATTATCACATTTAACTGTAAAATATTTTACATATTGTTGGAAATAAACACTGCCAAAAAGAGAGTCTAAGGCGAGACCTCAGTAGTTGAAGACTGATTTCAAGTATCTACTCTGTGACCCTTGTGTGTGTATCTGTATTTCAGTGATATTTAGCCCAAGGAAGGACATCCTTAATGACAGCTGGGTCTAGAATTTGACATTAACTAGTTTGTTCAATTACAAGTAACTTCTATTGTTCAATGTGACAGTTTTTTTTTTTTTTTTTCGTTTTTTTTTTTTATGAATCTAGTTCATATAGAGTTTTTATCAAACTAATACTCATTAACATCAGGAAAAGAATAAAGGGAAACAAATGCATAAATAACGGGATATGAGAATATTTAACCTCATGTGTCCATCATAACTGTAGTCAAGGCAATTTGAAAGTCTTCAAAATTTATATACCTGAATTTTATGACAGATGTGAGAATAACTCCTGACTATATCTATGCGGAATTTGACAATAAGTTACCTCTTTTGGATTTACTAAATGATGGCGTACTTTTCTGTCTTAAGATGTTAGGCGAAAACATTAGCAACATGAAATTGAAATGATCCAGATGCTTTCTAACCTTTTCTATACATCTTGTTATCACAAGTGCATAATAGATTGAATATTTTAATGTGATAATTAATTGTGTGAACGGAGATTCTGCATATAGGGCAAGGTAACTTTGTCCAAATACCTAAATACTTGCATGAAACTGATCATCTTTTCAACTTCAAAAGCTTACAAATAAACATTATGAGTGACTTACATGACCACCGAACAACTCCTATTATGTTCCACGGTATTCCAGTGCAAAACGTTATATTAAAGTATTTCAAATTTAGAACAATGAAAACGATATTGGCAAAAAAAATTTTTTAGCACATCAATTTTATAGACAAACATCAACAAGTACTACTATAAACCTCATGCTTGCAAGTTGATTAACTACTTGCCTTTGTAAAGAAGTAACGTTCAAATATGTTCCAGTAAATGTGCCGCAAATTGAGTGAGATAAGAGTATGGTTATTGACGGAAACTTTTGTACATGAATATGTCGCCTACCGGGAATAAAGTTTCAGCGGAGATGGAGTTAGAATAGTACTTTAAAGAACATGATTTTTCGGTCTTTCTTGGCTTCGACTTTTGCATCTCTCTCAATCAAGATAAACCATAGACTTTTCGAAAGACAGATGTTATGATTAAGTGATGACAGCAAGTCATGTCTATAGATTCTTTCAATGGTATATTAGGGCTGAAGACCTGTGGTAATACAACGCCACTTTTTAATCTTTAATGCTTAGAGATCAATCTCTAGATATTCTCATATTCATATGGGGAACGACCCAAGTATGTAAAAGCACTCACTTAAATTACGGCAACATATACTTGTAAACTTTAACTTGCATTTTTCATATTAAGCTTATTTTTTGGCCGAGAAAGACAAAATTGGCTTCAACCAATCCCTTCAGCATATCCGCAAGCATATCCGAGAATTTGGCGTGAGGTTTTTTTGCAAGAATCCCGGGAGCTTCTGAACAATATATGTATTCGTACTGTATGAATATGCATTAAAGCAGACCGTATTTTTCTTTTCGGCAGACATCTAAAACTTTAAGTGTGTTATTTTACAGTTTTGTGAGCTCTTTTGGGGGGAGTTCCTCAAGATGGGATAGGCACTAGTGTCAAATTTTGAACGAGATTTGGTTGCAAATCTGGCGGAAAATTTAATGCACTTACGATTTTGGTGGAAATACTTCCTCGTAAGAATCAATATGGCAGTACTAAAAGGCACATCATCATTAATCATAAAGTACAAAGACTCTTCAAGCGTGGTTGCTGAAAACGTTTTTTAAGCAGCATCTATTGCTTTGCATTTCCGCTAATTTTTTAATGGCCATTTTTTTTTTCACCAGATCTTAATGTGTGTATTTTTTTTTCCTGATCTTTTTTTTTTCCATCTTAATTTGTATTATGTTGGATAAAAAGTATAAGTTGGAAAAAATTTTTATAGATTATATAAAGATTATGTAGCATAAAACCAACATTATAGTTCTTGTCCACTTCTTAATGGCAAATGTGTTAACGTTGTAGCCAAATAGCTCAATGTGATTAATATGATTATACATGATCTCTTGGAAAATCTTGGATTTATCTTTGACTTATCTCTTTTTCTACTCCTCTTCTAACCATTAGAGACCTGGTTTATATAGTTGGTACCAAACTCTAAGGAGTACATTTCCTATACTTATAGCTGTCGGATAATTGTACTTATTTTAAAGGCCTTTAAGGATCGAATACTTACTAAAAATCAAGAAAATTTGGGAAAGAGGAAAGATTAACCTCACATTCAAAGAATCCAAAACTATGATCGTTTCAGTTTGTTTATAAATATGAAAAGTTGGGAAATTGAGTTAAGAGTAAGAAAAGAATTTTGTCATATAGCTGTGGTATGTACCTAAAACACCAACAACATAATTCATGCTTTCAGCGTCCAGGATGATCTTAACCTAGGATAGTGTACCTAAATCTGAACTATTATTAACTATTATTACCGTAAAAGGTATCTTTTGTTAACATTCGATGAGAATCACATGTTAATTCTGACACAATTATAGATACCTTTCAAAAGGCGAATTAAGTTGTGTTGCAGCCTTATTGGTTGTTATATGTAAATGAATGCTTAACGCTATGCACTGGAAGCTGTGCAACTGTAAGATTCATGATTCTGCATTTTATCAGCTAAAATCCGCCGTTTGGATTAAGGAGTGAGCAAACCCGAGCTGAGCTAGCGTCAGTATATAGTTAGGAACCGCAAACTGGGATATGAGATGTCGCAAAATCTCCTGATACCATTACTGTTAAAGGTTCTACAGATATGACACCTACCTATCAGTATTATGTTTCTAATGAGAATTAACTAAATCTTTGTACTTCTAATTTATGATTACCCTCTATATTAAGTTTTCAAAAGTGAAGTAAGACAAACGGAAATAGTGGAATTTCCAAAACGAAATTTCGAGTGCTCAAACGTTGTCTTGTGATTTATTCTCATAAACACCAGTGGAGTACGATGGATTTGTAGATCACTAACAGAAACAAATTTTCCGGCAGTACTTTGTTTGTTCCCAGTTCGAATGGCAGACATTTGACAGAAAATCTTTGTGCAATTAGACTTTTATTGTCTTATTTCCGCCGTCTTGCTTGGGCTGCTGAACGCTAGCGTTCCAACCCGTTACAATTTTAATCCACACATCTGCTTCAGCATATTGGTGTGCTGAAACACCAATTTTTCAGCGTATTGTCGCAGCGACGTACTATATTTCACTACGAAATGGTACAAGAAGCCACCATTATTGTTGATAATTGATCATTTGGTATGCTCGCCGCACGTATACGAAACGAGCCTTCTGAAATATCAGAGATTGAGAGAGTGGGTCTAAACCAGTGCCAAAATATCAAGATCATCTCCCCAATGTAGACATTTCAGTGCGTGATCTGGTTTTCCATAAACTCAATCAAAGACAATTTTTTTCAATGGTTGCATTTGAATTGCTTTCTTTTTTGGTGTCAAGTTGGACTGTCTGTATTCTCAACTTTATTTTTGGAGATGACCCATTTCACAGTTCAATGTACTACCAACTTTTGAAATACGTCTATTGAAAGTGAAGGAATATATTTAGTAGTTGTATTGTATACACTTTTTACTTTCTAGTGGTGGCCTCAAATTCCATAGTAAGTGAACGGCTAAACATATGTCGAGTTTAAGATTTTTCATGTTGCACTTGCATCTTCCGGAATATATAGCTCAAAAAATTCCAATTTCAACGCTAAAATTGCTGCAAACTGTATTAAGTGAAGCCTGTTTTTGTATTATGTCCTCCTAGTTAGTATGACTGATACCTCTCGCAAGAACTTTCGTAGCTAAGAGAAGCGGAAATTTGTATTAATCATATGGATTATCGCGTTCAGAATTCCATGTTGAACATTCCACTACAACTCTTGTCTAGAAATTTCAAACTGTAGTATCTCTTGCATTTCATTATCAAATGCACTACTGTATCAGTAAAACTTTGTTTCACTTTGCCTAGCTAAGATTTGACACTTACATATCAAAAGATATCAAAACCAAAACTGGGGATAAAATATTTTCTAATCAGGCACAACCATAAATTGCTTTGACCTAGCGGATATGGATCAACTCATGTTTGGCACTTGAGATTTATAAGTTCACTTCTATTTGCAATGAGACATAATTAACCCATCACCAATAGTTCACTGAAAACTTCTTAGCCTGAAAGGTAATCGGGTTTCCGGAGTTGTAAGGTAGGTACTATTTTGCATGTCATCTTCTTTAACACAAGGCTGATTTTTTTTTGGTTCTAATACTGTTTGATACAATGTCGATGCAACGATGCAACTAGTTCAGTAAATTAGTTAGGTAGAACGATTCATCTGGGTCAATCCTGAAATAGAACAAGCTAAAACTTGCTAGTCAGCCACTGTAAAACTCAATGCATAATCATGTTGTTACTGAGGTGGTTAGGCATTTACCTACCGATTTTCAGGTGGTAATAAGCCTTTGTGTAACAGATCGTCCGCCGAGTTGTTCACTGTTCGAGAATCATATACAGTACCGTTACAAACTAGTGAATTAAAAGCGTCTTAAATCCACAGCTTTTGAGCAATATAAATTAGTATCCGGGCAACCCCAATGATTATAGCACTATTTTTCGGTTATAATCGGTTTTAAAACTAGCTGCCCAAAAAGGACCAACTTATTAAAATTGTCATGCTTCTTCTGTAACCGGAATATGAGTCCCGCGCGTTCGTTCTAACTTTGGGGTTAAACCTTTTTTAGGGCTGTCAAATTTAACGTGTTTTGTTTTGATTTGAACAATAGAAGCTCTTGTCACTTACATTTGTGATTATCTCAACTTTCGACGCATTGGTGTTCTTGACATTCGTATGCAGATAGAGGTTTAATTTACCAGTTCAAAGCTTAGTCCATCAAGATCATTTTAATAGAAGAATATGTCAAAGGACTATCAGACTCTAAACAAATTCATAGAATCACAAGTCAATTTGATAGAGGAGCCCATAAAGCTTGATGATAAGTTTATAGAAATTTTAAAGAAGCATGCAAAAGTTAGTGGGTTAAAGCAATCCAAAATTCTGAAGGAGAATCAGCTGCAACGAGTTCTACAAAACGGTAAGTGTTATTCTTTAAGGCAATTTGTCAAATCTATGCGCTGGGGTTCCCCATACTAATATTAGTTTCCAGTAAACTTAAAACTCAAAGTACATTATCATCAATATTACTCCAAGCAATCTATAAGTCAAGTATCTGAACAGATTATTCAGTTATGGGAGGAGGAGACTCAAAGAGCAAATGAGCTCATGAATGATGTAGTGGAATTGGATTTGCCATTAGAAATGAACAGTGATTATAAAGCTTATTCCCTTAAGCATGTACTAGATAGTATAGAAAGACTACCAGATTTTAAAAGTAATTCCAAGGATGTTGAAAATGTTAAATCCAAAGACGATCCATTCACAGAATACAATGACAGAAGGGATGCGATAATAAAAAAAGTCTACAACCTTAAACAGCTCGAGATTAAAACAGAGAGTTTCAAAAATTTCACAGACCTTGTGTCTCTGAAGATTGGTGATAGAGACTCTATACAACGAAACTTACCTAGTGTGAAGAACAAACAGATCTATCATGAGTTAGCAAGATTAAAAGTGATATTAGAGAAGCTAAAAAATGTTGACGATCCAATCAAAAGAGAGAAACTTCGACAGATTTTGCTAGATCAACAATAAACGCTTCGTCTTTGAAATGCTAAATATCTCTTTAGAGCTTTGAATACACGTACCTTCACACCAGCTACATGGCTAGCAAATTTTATTAGTTTTATGAATTTTTTTTTATTTGATTATATGAAATGAAGAGGTAATTTTTTGGATACACCTAATGATCCCAAATTGTTCAGCAGCACGAGGAAGATTAGTCTCTTTCAACGAACACCTTAATCGAATAAACCGAATCCCATATCATCATCTGATTCTTCTTTAGCTTCTTCAACTTCTTCTTCAGCGGCAGCTTCTTCAGAAGCACCAGAAGCAGCAGCAGCACCAGAAGAGGCAACAGCTGAACCACCAGTTGGAACTGAGGCTAATTTAGCAGAACCTTCGGCAATAACTTCATTCAAAGTTTTACCTTCTAAAGATTCTAATAAAGCAGAGATTCTTGATTCTTCAGCTTCAACACCAATAGCTGATAAAGTTTGGGTGATGTCAGCAACAGTTGGGGCAGCGTTACCACCTTGGACTAATAATAAGTAAGCAGCTAAGTATTTCATTTTGGTTGTTTGTTTGATTTAACTAACTTCTAGAATAATCACTTTTAAGCGGATGTAAATACGCAGACTATTCCTTGACCTTTTATAGAACTTTACACTTGTTTTGTACTACAATTAGAAGTTTGCAGCTAACAAAAAATTTTCAGTATGGTAGTTTCCGTGATGAGAACGAGATTAAGATGGAAAAATAAAAGACAATATCCGAGATCTATCATGTGACTTGGAAAGATGTTTGGCCTCGGATATTGAGTATACCCAAAAGCAGTCACTCCAAACATCCAAACACCCATTTGATAAAATCGAACGATCGGGAAATTTGTTAAGCGCGCGATTGGGTTTTTTGTGTCAAATACAAATATTTACTTTATCAAAACTACAATAGAATACAAGTCAATAAAATATAAAGTAAAAGTGATTATTTAAAAAATTTAACTGTTAAATAACTAGTTGTGCACTATAGAAACCTTAATGGGTAAGTGTGTGAAATAACAGGGCAAAGAATCAAGCTTTTTTGTTGCCTTCAACAGCCTTAGTTGATTCTTGAGAAACTCCAGTGTCATCATCCTCATCTGTAGAGATGGCAATACGACGACGTGTCTTGTTATCTTCAAGAGCCAACTTTGGAAGAGTTAAAGTTAAAACACCATTTTTGTAATTTGCTTTAATGTTTTCCTCATCAACCCTTGGATTTCCAGGTAACGTGATTTGACGTTCAAATGTACCAGTTGATCTTTCACTGTGTCTTAATGATCCCTCTTTGACTTCTTTGGAATGACCTTTAATTTTACCACTAACTTTCACTTGATTGTTCTCTGGATCGAAATCCAAGTTAATCTCATTCTTGTCTGCACCTGGGATAGAGACGTGTAATTCATATTCCTTTTCATTGTCCAAAATATCAACTGGTGGAACAACATCAAAATTGTTAGACGTGAAGAATGGAGTGTTAAACAAGCTAGGGAAAATTAAATTGTTTGATGAATTTGTTCTTCCATCATCATTTCTGGTAGTGATTTCTTTTGAGTTGACATTACCCGAGTCTTTAATGGCATTTTTGGAACCAGGAGCAACTTTAACTCTATCGTTGTATCCATTAGAAGCTAACAAACGATTGAAATGGTCGACTTCTTCATTGATACTATCGAAAAAATTCCAAAATGGGGAGTTGAAAGTGTTAAATGACATCTTGAATGTAGTTGTGTTGTAAACGATTTAATAGTAGCTTTAATACAGTTAGATTACTCGTTGACGAAAGAGAATATAAAAGTCAAGCTCTGAATAACTTTCATCTAAGGATATCAGTCTCTCTTTATATACACATATCTCCAAAGTGGAAGAAATTTCTAGAAAGCTGAGATCAAATGATATAGCACTGAATAATAACATATTACATGGAATGACACATTTCTGACCCTTGGTAAGAAAAGACAGTACGACAAAGGATATCGTATGTTTTACAATAATGTGGAGCACCAAAAAATCTGTCAGGTATTTTTTGCTGTTTTCCATATATTTCCATAGCTTTCTAAACTATTCAATAATTTAAACTCTCATCAATGAGGTGATAAATGAATCATGTGTACCAAACAGAGGGGCCATATTACGATTTCGTACCACAGTTTTTCTCAAGTTAAGGCCTATAGAAGATTATCGTTTTAGAATCTCCTGGAAAAATCTGGAATGTTTTTTTTTTTCTTATTAACTTATTATTATTAGTTTTTTGACACATTAAACTTTAATTTTTGTGCCTGACACTTTTTAGATGTTGAAAAATGTGTCTAAAATCACTCCGCAAATCGGAAAATAACCAAAAGTTGGCCAAGTTGGTTTAGACTTTATCGCATGTTTTCTCTCAACCATTTGATGTTAAATTTAAACTTCATTTTTGATTTGCAACGATCTCAAAAGCCACTTCAAAGACATTGTAAATACTTGAATTTAATATAACTCGTTTTTACGTTGGTGAGCTACAATGAAAGAGTGAATTAATTAGAAGTGTAGAATATTGTTGAAAGTGAAGGGAACCTTTATACATTTGGATCACCCGAAAGTGTAAACAGTGAATGGGAAATCCTGAAAGCACATGAAGCGATTGTCGTGACAGTAAAGTTTGGAATCACTTTCAAGACATCAAATTGCTCTTTCAAGAGGGAACCTTGGAGCTCTAACTAAGACTTTGTATACGAGAATAAGATGAGAATGGGGTCATAACTGTGCGTGGAGGTGGTTGGCCGTTTTTTATTGGAAAATCAAAGAAGTTCGGTGGGTATTTTGAAGCGCTCTGTCCTTTCTAGGAAGGAGTCCACGACGTTGGAGTGGTATGTCTTTAAATAAATCTTGTGTATCGAAATCACCAAAAGTTGAGTACTTATCTTCATATGTTTGAGGTTCCTGAAAATCATTGATTGTGGAACCAACCCATATGGAATTTGAAATGCTCATAACTGAGATTTCAGAGTCTGCTGTGGTGGTTGAGGAAAATGAAGGAAAAGAAGGTAATGATGGTAAATCTTGTGAATCATCACTTGTCAATTGTGATGAAAAACTATACTCCGTTGGTGATATTATTTCGCCCTTTTCTGTAAATAGTTTGTAATCTTCCAATGCTGATGATAAATCTTGTGTCTCATTATTAACATTTGAATCCATGTTGACTAAGTCCATGTACGCGTATTCATCATCATCTTCATCTTCATCATTCACTTCAGCATCAAAACAACCAAATGCTTTGTTGTAAAACTCAAGTTCCTTTGGATCCGTGACCTTTAGGTAATCTGGTTTCATGTGAGAAAATTCTATAGTGGATTTGTGTTTGTTTAATCTCAAACTCATTCGAAGACTTGATCTTCTTGGTTCTGATATGAGCATGCTGGTTCTGTTTCTTGTGGTGGAAATGGCCGGGATAGGTCTTGAAATTGTGGTTGGTTGTTTTGGTGCAATCGAAGAAGAAGATGGTTTTTTGATCGAATCCTCCTTTGAAGACCTGAAGGACTTCCAAAGACTCTTAGGTTTATAATCCTGCAAAGATCCAATTGTACTAGCACTTCTTTGCATTTCTTTTTTGATTGGATTTGTTGAGACAATAACTGAATGATATGAGATAACGGTATATAACGTCTAAAGCTGGTGAACTAAAGTAATGTGGATGTATATAAATCAGACTGTAGGGTAGCGAGATAAAAATATTGGATATGAAAAAGGATATGATAATGATAATGTTATATATATGAAAATGTTTTTGAACGATTGAAGAAGTTTTTATTGAAAAATTTGGTATGATATCCAAAGGTACTAAGATGAAAGGGTTAAGATTGTTTTAGTCTGTTGTGCTTTAAATTAAGTGTTGAAACTTTTGGCACGAATAAGTTTATTAAACTACGGCAGAGAAAGTCTTCCAAAGTACTGATGGTAATACTAAACACCTTAAGAAATTACATCTAGACAGATTTAAGAGTTAAAGTATACATAAGTTAGCATGATAATCAGTGTGTTTGCACATTTCGACATCCATAATAGGAAATTATCGTTATACTCTCTCGTCTTTATTCAGTATTACCCGGATAATTTGACTCCTGACGAAAAAAATATACCCCCTTTTGGTGCCTGATGTCTTAAGTCTAACGCCCTTTTTCTCAAATTTTCACTCTTGTCGCGCTTATAAATAGAAATAACGCGTTTAAAGTTTTGCTAACATCTGCAAATTCACGTATATTTGCATATGATCTGATTATCTAAATTGATGAATCTCGAATCAACGCTATGAGGTCCAAACTCGCTCATTTTTACCTTGAACTCTAGCCTTACAATAGGATCATTAATTATTACCAACATGTCTACTCGTCTTGAGAATTTGCTATAACGCAGTACCGGAATACTTCTTCTTGTTTGTCTGAAGAAATTTATTTGATAATCAAGAAAAGTAATACTTTACCCTTTTGTTCTGCAACCACCACGAAATTTATCGTTGGATGAATTCTTTGCGTGTGTGAAGCGAATCAAGAACGATAAATGTCTCCGGCTGCAATCTCCAAGTTTTAGCCCTAGCTCTCGCTCATTATTAATTACCATGTTCAAGGCCCTATACTCTTTCGACCATCTTCAAATCTTCAAACCTTTGTTGTTGTCGACCGCGTTCAGATGAGACGTGCCTCTTTGTGGCAACTTCCAGTTTTTGAATCTGAAGCTTTGTGCCAAACCCAGTGTGATGATTGAATTCAGCCTCAACCATATAGTTTCTTTGACTTCCTCTTCCGCTGAAATTTTTATATATAATAGAGGGGAGAAGTGTGTGTGAAGGAAGCTAAAGTCGTGTGCGCACGAACTCACACTATATAATTTAGTACCACCATGAATATATATTTCAGGTAAAAGTACCGCATCAAAATTTGAGAATGTGTTAAGAGTATATCCCCTCAAGCGATAACGAGTGGTGTCTGTTTGCAGTTACGTGCTCATCAAGATAATCTGAGAGCTGACCAGTGATCTTTCCTCTCGAATAGCGAAGCTTAATCGTATCTATTAAGATTCTCGTCACCACCGAAAACTTTAACTAACAAGCTTTGATTTTCTGTAGTAATACTACAAATATGCTTGATCGGCAAACTTTGTAATGATTACACTTGAAGATCTCTTTTAAAACTATAGTTGATTGAAAGTTTGTTTTGTACATTGGCCGTTTTGCTCAACTCTTACACCAACCATCCTGGATATCTCAATTGCAATATACAACTTATTGGTCAAAGTAATCCTCTCTGAAGTAGGAGTATTTCGTCATATCAAAAGTTAACAGTAGAGCTGCTTTAGGCTTTAAACTAGAATCTTGAGATATTTTTCAGTGTTGATTTTAATGTCATGATTACCTCTGAAACTGGACTGGGTTAGACAATTAAAGAGAAGACTTTACTCGTAGCATCCAAGTAGCATTTTTCTAGTTGTTCGAGTTAATTATATTAGCCAAATTTAGCCTTTTATCATAGACTTGCAATGTGATCTTGCACTTTCCACGTCTATTTTACAAAAGTAGTCTACTTGTTACTCAGATTTAAGCACAAGTTCACAGTAGTATGCCAATAAAATTTCGGAGTGAGAGAATATGTCATTCGACTACAACGTTAAATAAAATCAAGTAACACGATTCATTGGTTATTATCATAGTAGGAAAGAAGGACCAGGCCCATAAATAATTACTCGATACCTTTGGTTATCTCCATGGCACATAATTGCCATTTGTTACCTGCGAGTGGGGTTGGGCTTGATGTTGTGGGTGAGGCTGTTGATGTTGGGGTACTTGAGGTTGCTGTGGGCCATTGTTGAAACCATATCCAGGTGGTGGTGGAGGTGGTGGATATCCTGGCTGATGGCCAGTAGGTGGTGCTGAGTAGTTTGGCGTTTGAACTAAGATAGGTTGACCTTGAACAGGAACTTGCGATTGTGGGTGAGAAATGTTCTGTGCTTGATGTGGAACCTCACCGCCGTTCGAAGTGACAACAGATCTAGAGGCTTGTGTAGATGGGCCGTTGAAGAAGTAGCCCCCTGAAGTTTGATTGGGATGTGAGTCTCTATGACTTTGCGGAGACCAAGCGTGTTGGCCACCCTGAATTGATTGTACTTGTTGTGGTTGCTGTTGCGGTTGTACTTGGGATTGTGGTTGACCTTGAGGCGGTGGTAGGGTCTGAGGTAGGTGCTGATGTTGCTGCGGTTGTTGTTGCTGTAATTGTTGTTGTTGCTGTAATTGTTGTTGTTGGTGTTGTTGTTGGTGTTGTTGTTGGTGTTGTTGTTGGTGTTGTTGGTGTTGTTGATGCTGAGCTTGCTGTTGCTGCTGTTGCTGAGCTTGTTGCTGAGCCTGTTGTTGAGCCTGCTGCTGCTGCTGCTGTTGCTGCTGTTGTTGATGATGATGTTGTTGAGCCTGTTGATGTTGTTGCTGCTGTTGTGCTTGCTGCTGTTGCAGTTGATGTTGAGCCTGTTGTTGCTGTATTGTTAACTTCTCTGCAGATTTTGAGATGATGTCTGGAGTGTTCGACCTAGATGCTAGTGATCCTCTTGGTAACGGAATATGGTGGAATTGTTTTGGAGTATCACTAGGTCTTGGGGTACCATTGAGAGACGAAGATTGTTGGGGCTGAGCTGACTGAACTTGTGTTTGCTGGTATTGAACAGGTAAGGTTTGAGATACTTGCTGCGCCTGCACATGTTGTGCACCATCTGCTTTTGGTGATGTATTTGAGCTTGGAGTTACTATTACCAGTCCTTCTGATTTTTTTGAACGTTCGCTTCTTTCTGACACTATCAACTCTCTCAATAGTGCAATAGGAGTATCAGGTGGGCCTCTTAAAGATGGCACAGGAGCTTCGCCTCTTGATGCAGCACTCAAAGAATGTGCTCTTTGTTCAGATTGTGATGCTGCTCTCGAGTCGCCTGCAGCTTTGTAACAAGCTGCTGCTCTTAAACAGGCATCAGCGGCATCGTGAGCTTGGTCATCACAACGCTCATAAACACAAGACAAACCATACCAGGCCGTCGCAGAGGCGGCTGCACTAGTAAGTGAGTTATCATCAACTAATAAACGAGCAGCTTGAGAATATGCTGCTAATGCATCTGGAAGTTGACCCATTCTTAAATATAGTGAGCCGACAGCTAGCCAGGGCAAAGGCGATGAGGGCCCAATTCTGAGGGCAACTTGAAAAGCATCATATGCTTCTCTAGGGGAGTCAATAGCTGAATGTGCTTTACCAAGTAAGTACCATACTAGGAAGTCGCCTTCGGCTTCTGCGCCATGTGTTAACCTTTCTTGATTTATCGCACTTTCCAACAAACTAATAGCATGAACTGGCTCAAAAAACTTTGAATTCTGAATTAATAGAACATAAGCATTGGCAACAAGTAGCTTGGGTAGATGACCTAGTGTGTTTATGGAATCTTGTGCAACATTCAATGCACCATCAATATCGCCAGCTCTCTCCCTGATTGTTATGAGGAACGCCCATAAGGTTGCATGATCTTCGATCTTTGAAGGCGACTGTAGTGGTAGCGATAGAGCCGCTTGCATCTCTGATGTGGCAAGCTTTAAATTGTTCTCTAAAGACGCTAAGTAAGCCAGCTTGTAATGAGCTTCTCGAAGTGTATCGACCTCAACTTCGGTAAGCTGGGGTTTATTATTAAAATATGATAAAACTGAATGCAAAGTAGGTGTAGCGTATTGATAGTTGGAGAGTTTAATGAGACACTCGGCTCCAATTAACAATAGTTGGGGATCACTGCCATTGATCGCTAAAGCCCTTGATATATCCTGATGAGCTTCTTCGTATTGTTTCAGTGAAAGGTGAGTTTCAGCTAGCTCTTTCCACACTAGCGGTTCATTTGACAATCTAGGATAACGTTGAATGGATGATAATAATAGCTCAGTTGACTGCTTTAAACCGATGTTTTCATCTTGTAGTTTCAAAGACTTTGAAAGACCAATCAATGATTCAACGTTGTCCGGGATATGTCTCAACGAAGAATCGTAAGCTTGTACCGCTAATGAATACAGTTGAAAGGCGATAGCACATTGTCCAATGAAAAACCAGGTTTCAGAAGTAGCAGCATCGTATTCTTTTTGAGCTTTAGAGATTAATGGACCGCCGCTCGAATCCTGCTGTGAAGGCGCTAGCCCGATATTAGGGATATTTGGCGTTTGACGTTTTAACCTAGGTTGAGTCGGAGAAGTTATAATGTGTTTTGGCATCACTCAGAATAGTTGAGATGATTCTTAATTGACAACAGCTATAGAGCAGAAACAGTATATTTCTTATTCAAAGATTGCTCGAACTCCTTGATGTTTCGAGATTACAAGCCGTCTAAAGTGTTTTGTTCGAAAATAGATACAGAGAAGTTTCAAGTTGGTAGAGATTTCAATTTTAGCATTTTTTTTGGACTAATGCATTTTGTTGAAAAAAAGCTGGAAAATGAAATAATACTTTGTGAGAATCTACTATGCTTGTATAAGGTAGGGATTTACCATCTCAGCATAAGGTCCATAATCCAAACTTTCTTAAAGATCGTTTTACCTGATGTTATGCGGCGAGATGCTTTAAATCACGTTTTTAAAAATTCTCACATTGCATTACATTGCTGTGTTATGCTTTGGAACCTGCATATTTACGGCTTGGACAAAACTAGTTTTCTAGGTGAGAGTTTCAAGAGAGTCCTTATCATGGGAACCAACTAAATACAACATTCTACAAAAACATTGCACTTAAATGAAAAAGTCCTACTTCGATCTGTATAAGTAAAAGAATTGGTTTATTCCTCTTGAATTTTGTTCATGTCCGTTTGGAAACTTTAGTCTATGCTGCCATGTTAGCATATGTAATGTATAAGTATGCACCAAACTTGTTAGCTGAGTCACCGGAATTTTCGAACCTAGATCTGCCAAAGAAAAATAAGGGAAGGACTTAATCATAGACTGTGTACTTTGCAGCATAATAATTTAGACAGGTTGTAAGTTAGAGCTCTTTTCGCATCTGATTGACTTTGTTTACTGTTTATAGATTCCTATATTAATCGAATTTGATCCATTTTGCTTGATTTAAAACTATTCGGTTCTATTGCTTTTAATATGGAAGACATTTGTTGCGGTTCCATTTTATCTTGACTTTATACCTTCTAGACTTTTTAATTTGGTATTTCTATAGTTTAAGAATATGCCTTACCGTCAGCTTCACTGCTAAGAAATCTTGTTTAGGATTCTAGCTTTAAACTTTGAGCTCTTGAAAATCCGAAGATAGATGTTGTCTTCTTCATGTTTGGTTACAATACATACATTATGCATTCAAGGGAGTCATCTTGCTTTCATTATACACTTGTCATGCATTTCTACATCTTCATACAGCATTTGATATTCGGCTGAGCAAAAGAAAGGAGATCATGTAGATGAAAACAGCCGCAGACATGCATCAAAACCATGCATGAACCAACAACTTTTTCGCGAGTTTCGTATGCAGATGCAGTATGATCATTAATTTATCAAGAGAGCAAACCATAGAATTCTTGTTTTCCATACGTCTAGTGCTTTACTACTGTTGAACAAGAGGTGCATATTGCACCAAGTTGCACACAGCGCTGAGCTTTTTTTGAACCAGTGCCTTACGCTGAAATCTTCGAGAGGAAGAACTGTGAACACGTATCAGCGCTTTTCACCAACCGACAAGGAAGGATAACTGTGAGAGGAATTTTCAACCTTTAATGTTGATCACATCTAGATGTTGTGAGAACTATATTGCTAACAACTCTCATAATCTCATATAATTCAAGTTGGACATGAAGTTGGATTTACACTGTATAACTTTCTTAGTACTTACTTAGAATTTTTATCCAGCTAATACACATTAAGATCAAGAAAAGAAAAAGACTGAGAACATGTATCAGAACTCAATAAGAAAGAGGTTTTTGTTTTCAATTAGTCTGACGATTCGCCTTATGGGGACAGCTCCTATTAATCTGTGAAGTTGAAATTAGAGGTAGCGACAATTGCTATTTTCACGTTTTACCTTCCTCTCAATAAGACTTAATTTCGAGATTGCGCTCATATGGTTACAAGGCTACTTAGTGCGAGAGGATTGACTCACCTCTGTCACCTAGTAAATTGAATTCATTAAAGGGAGAGTTTAAAGTATTCGGATTTCCTCCTCCATGATACGGAACTTATTCATCATTGTCTTAAAATGATTGTATTACTTTCATTTCTACGTTAAGACTCAAAAAGACATATGTTTGAGCCTCAAGGCTCTACCGCATATCAGAGCAAAAAAAGGAGCCATCAATGTATGTTGCAAAAGAATTGCACGCTGATATATGCATAAGCTCAACGGTTCTCATGCTTGGAATTTCAGTTTGGTTGTGCATCTTACAGCTCTTTTCTTTGCTATATATCTCTTACATATTTGACGCACAGAAAAGTTGCAACCAAAAAGCTGAAACAAAACAAGGAAGCGAAAAAATAAAACACTGCACATATAAGCTAAAATTTTGGAACTTCTTTTTTAGGTTTGTCTTCCACCCGCATGGATTCAACTTTAGAAATAGCAATTAATCGTCGGGAAAATTCTTCGTCACAATTACTATGGTGTTACAAAATCTAGCTACTCTGAACAAGAGCCCTGAGTTTCCAACTTTAGAGAGAGTAACCTATGAGCTTCGCAACTAGAGCCAGCAAATACAAAAGTCAAATAGTACCGAAGCATCACAGTTTATTGATCTTTAGATCAAACACAACCTGCATGTGAATGTATTGTGTGCGCTGTGAGTTGTGAGTTGGCGTCCTTATGATGAATCATTATTCAAGTGACGTTGTTCGGTAAATATCTAAATAAATATTTTTTTCTAGTTTCAATTCTCAGTTAAGTAGATGCATGGGACATATTAGTTTGCGCTTGCCGTGTCTTGATCAGATATGAGAAAGCAGTCATCCAGTGAAGCAGTCAAATTGGTTAGTCAATAGCTATCAATCTGTAGTTCATTATCAGACAATCAAGCTGGCTAAAACCCTTGTACATGGCAGCAAATATTATCTGAAAGGCTGTCCATTTGATAATTCTATCTTCGAGCAAACCCCAAGTAATTCTATAAGATTACACAGATTCTACAAATGAATTCAAAACTGACACAGACTCAATCAGGTTTTAAAAGTACCAACATATTAACAGTCACTGAGCATTTCAACAGTTTCCACAATGTTCTCTTCATTAAAGCAAGAACATAATTTGATGTTCTTTCTGACAAGATCCTACGAATACAAGAATTTGTGAATTAGACAGAAATATCAAACTTAAAGAAGCTACTTTACTGATCTCATCTTGTGAAGTTGTCTAATTAGGCATAATACCGAAATCAGGAACGTAGCTGAAATTTGTCGTGTAGTTCTCCTTTACAAAACGAACCTGCAGATCAAGGGACATAAAAAGAATGAATGATATATTAGTACAACTCTATCTTAATATAGAGTCATGTAAACTATCTAGACATATGTACTAATTATTTCAATAACATATTTCAGTCTTAAGGAATGAACTTTCCGCCTGTTCTATTTTTAGGCTTTAGACTTTGTAATTCGTAGACCATAAAATGTGAATTTGAATGTCTTGATAAACTTTGCTGAAGTTTGAACCTTGTCACATTCGAACCTCATATAAAATAAAAGTTTTGCGACTCACCATAACTCATAATCCAAAACCTCCCCGATCGTGAGCCGCCAGAGTCTATTTTTGTCTTTCAGCCACCTAAAATTGCTTAACGAACGAGATTAGTAAAAAAAAAAGTATGTGCGAGGATCGGTATGTGCTTAAAACATACGTGCGTATATGTACAGAGAAACTTTTGGGGCATAATAACAAAATCAAATTCTTTACTCTTTGACGCTGTTAGTGAAATTTTACATCATATGGAACAGTTAAACTTTCCCGAAAAAAATTCTTGATTCAACTCTTGTGCATCTTCGGGATCGTACTCAAGCAGAAAAACTTCACAATATCCTTCCACAAAATGGTTGTCCGCCGCAAAGTGGGGTATTATTGAAGGCCAAATGTCTTAGACATAAAAGTCAATAGATCCTTGCAGATATATCATTCGACGATAGTACGAAGTTTTCTATCACATCTTTGTTCTGTTAAAGTCGTTAGAGCGGGAATAGCTATCGAATTTTATGTGGATCACCCGGTTTTCAGATGGTGTTGCGTTGAACATTTTTTATGTCTAAACTCAATTTAATCTATCAGTTGATTTGTTACGATCAAGTGTGACTTTAAATAGGTAGACGGATTTGACCATTTTGCAACAACTTGATATAACAAAAGATGACATTGAAGACTCTGCTGTCTCAGTTTACATTTGAAAAAGTTCTTGATTCCAATCCTCAGACGAAAACCGTTGTCCTTTTAGGTGAAATTCAAAACCAACATGCGATTATAACTTTTGAAAAATCTCATTTCAACTTTGATGAAACTTCAAGCCCTGTTGATCTTTTAAAAACTGGTATTGAAGATGTAAAATCAATTGACCAAAATGACATTTATTATTGGGGCTTGTCGACTCTAAAGCAGGATACTTCAAAGGCACCAGCATCCAAAGTCAACCTTATATGGCCAGCAACTGAGGTTCATATTAAGAAATATACCAAACAAAAAGTGCACGTTATTGAAGAGACTCCGGAGTTATACAAAAAATATGTTGAACCGTACATAGAAAGCATGACTGGCAACAGACTCCAATGGGTCAGGAACATTCTTCATAAAGGTGCCGAGGCTGAGAGAGTTGTTTTCAAAGATGAAGATCCAATTGATGGGTATATCTTATCGCCTGACATGAAGTGGGATGGATTAAATTTAGATGCATTATATTTGTTAGCTATTGTCTATCGAGAAGATATAAGATCCTTGAGAGATTTGAACTATTCTCACCAAGACTGGCTAAGGAAGATTTCAGTCAGAATTAAAAATACAGTGACCAAAACATACAAGGGGAAAATCCAACCGGATCAACTACGCCTCTTCGTTCATTATCAACCTTCTTACTATCATTTCCACATACACGTTGTTAACGTTCTGCATCCAGGTTTAGGAGATGGTATTGCTGCTGGTAAGGCACTTTTAGTAGACGATGTTATTGAGCAATTATCCTTTCTTGGAGAAGAAGGTTTCCAAAAGAAGACCATCACCTATGTCCTTGGAGAGAACCATGGTCTATGGCAGACTGACCTGAAAGTTGCCCATTATCAAAGACTTAAAGATCAAGGTATAGACGTTGATGAATAAAAATTGTAATTTAGCACCTTGTAGTATTTAAAGTTAGGACATCTCTCGGGAAACATTGAGGCAAAATGGAAAATTATGTCACTAAAAAAAAAAATACTCCCCCATTGTTTTAGTTAATTGCCTACGAAGCAGCAGTTGCTTACAAGACCTAATCCCCCGCTCAGCTGAAGTATGCCACAATGACAAACAAAAGAAGGAATCTTGGATTTGACGATAGTTCTGAAGAAGAAGCAGATATCCCAGTTGTCAAAGAAAGAATTTATAACAAAGCCGGTCCAAGACTGCCCAAGTTGACTTTTCAAACCTTCAGTAGTGTTAACAAGAATGAAAATGACGTTGATGACCAAAGACCTAGTCTAAAGGGGAAAGAAAGCATTGTCAATGATGATATAAGCGGCACTGATGATTACTTGAACATGGTCATTAACGAGGATGAATCAAGTGGGCCTCAATTACTGATATCAAAGGACGATAGGCCAGGAACGACTTGCAACACAAGAACAGAGGCAAGTAAAAAAAAATTGAAAGTTTCATTATTTGGCACAGTGAGAGATGAATCCAGTTCAATGTATGAGTTAAAAGACCTACCAAACACTCAACTGCCTAGCAAATCCAAAGGATTATCCATAATGGAAAAGATGGGGTTCAAAATTGGTGAAACGTTGGGAAAGGATAAACACAATACAGAAGCGTTATTGGAGCCTATAAGTGTGGTATCGAGGAGAGGTAATAGTGGGATTGGTAGTACTGCTCCACATACTGATACAAGTAAAGAAGTAGCTGAATTGAGTAAAGAGATGACAAATGAAGATACTCAAAGGTTTAGAAGTAGATATAATGAAGAGATTAACGAGGCAAAGAGAGAAAAGACAATTCATAAAATGCAAAAGTATGGATACCAGTTTTCAGAGTATGGTGACTCTGATATTAGATCTCTTAACCCTCTTGATGTGAATGTACTTTGGCGAGGCTATGTTAAGTATGTACAAGACTTGTTGAAGAAGAATGATAAACCATCCCAATCTACTGAAGAAAAAAATGAAAATACCGACAAAATTATCTCCATTACACCAGGTGAAGATGAGAGTCAAGATGATATAGAAGATAACGATGATGAGGAACTCTTATACTTTCAACAGTTGCCATCAAGGGAAAAACTACAAAGGTTAAATCTTCATCTACGTTCCGAAAACAACTACTGCTATTTCTGTGGTGTTAAATACGAAGACCAAGAAACACTTTTCGAGAACTGTCCTGGTGACGCTGAAGAGGATCATAACTAAGACAATAGCATTTATAGGACATCTAATGACTTGACGACGATGTACATTTCCACGTAGACGTAACTTACAAATGAACCATTTATCACCATAATGAAAATTAAAATGGTGTCAAAAAATCAACTTTAAAAAAAAAAAAAAAAGGACAAGACAAAAACCGAAAGCTCAAACATCACCAACGGTAAAGTTAATGTTCAAGACTGAAAAATACTAATCAACTACGCCATGTCGAAAGTCAACAATCCACTCCCAAGGCCAATATCCTCAGTGAACATATCTTCAAGACTAGGCACTCCAGCCCCTGAGATACCCAACAACTTACATGAGAGAAGAGTAGCCAATTTACCAATATCCAAGCATTTGAACGAACTTGAAAAGACGTTGAACTCACTACTTTCGTCCATTGCCAAATACAACCCTAATGTATCAGATGCTGAAAAGTTAATAGTGATAGAAAAACAGCTTAGTGTTTCTGTACAGGATATCATTAAGCATCAACAATCTGGACTTGAAATAGACTCATTAGAAACCAATTCGAATAAATTAGATAACGATTGTAAACAAATCCTATTAGGACTCAGTGAATGTCGTCAAAAATTGAACTCTTTACCAAGTTTGAGTAAAGTATTACATGAGAAGAAACAAATGGAATCAAATAAAATTCCAGCAAATGATCTATTACAGTATGCAATGAAGTTGGCCAAGTTTACAACGGCTCCACCAACTTTTGATGCTGGATCCATAGGTCCTAACAATTTCATATGGCCAGCTGAAGACTCATTGAGAAGAGGAATGTTGGCTATTGCTTCGTTGAATGCTGATAAGTTGACTCAATCTGTAAATGATGATGACAAAGAAGAAGGTGAGAAGAAAGTTGAAGATGATACCAATAATGATGAGGAGAAAAAGGAACAAACGACATCTAGTCCAAGAGCACCTCAAAGAAGAGGTTCCTTTGGTGGATACTACGGTGATGATAATCAAGAGGGATCGAACGATGTTATCGAAGATTTAGATCTTTTCGATCCTGATTCTATATAAACTTATTTCTATAAATGTCAAATTCTTTATTAATATACATAGAAAACTTATATAAAAAAAGAGCTTTAGCTAATAAGTGATGAGTTATTCATCCTTTTTAGTTGCTTTCTTTCCTTTATTTTTCAATATCTCAAAATCTTTAGTCAATGCGGCAAATGCTTCTTTTAAGAGTTTTTCTTCTCTTTCTGGTCCCTTTGCTTCTTGCCATTGTTGAAATTCAGTTTTAAAATCTTCTATACTTTGACTTATCTTGTTGAAATCATCGTTTGTGAAATCAGGTTCAGGAATACCAAGGTGAATAGCGTCTTCCCTTTCGAATTCTCTCTTATCTTTGATGATATCAGTAAGTGCACCTTCTTTCTTAGCCTTTGGATGAAAGCTTTTAACGAATGGCAAGACGAATTGTTTCAAAGGACTTTGGAATGCAATCAAAGTGATAAGCATACCAACATGAATGGCATAGTGCACCGTTGACCAAACGTATAGCGAGTCTTTAAAGTCCAAAATAACAAATGGCTGCACAAGATATCCCAAAGCAAGTTGAGTAACAACGTATGAAACAACATCATAGAAAATCTTATAAGGTTTAGGAGTAATTCCATCACTTTCCAAAAAAATTGGTCTAAAATTATGTCTATAAATCTTACCAGATGTTTGTAAAATAGCACCAGTTGCAAAACTTAAATAATAACCAGGTCTAGTTCCATGCCAAAAGGCTGAAGTTAAAAAAGTTATGAAAGTACTTCTAAAACCAGGTTTTTTACCCTTTGCAGTAACCCTAACATAAACGTAATATTTCAACCATTTATTTGTATTTTGATTCCAAGCTTCTAAAGCAGCATGAATGTTTTGTGCAGTTTCAAATTTGAAAATATCAATGTTTTGAACTCTATTCCATAAGATTGTCTTTGTCTCTTGATCATACCCATTATATCCAAGTCCTGCTAAGATACAAGAAGCTTCAGATATTGTCCAAGCAGCATAGTATTTCAATCTATAGGTAAATGCCAGAACGTAGATATAAAGGATCTTATACAAGAATGAATTTTGTTTAAAGTTGGCATCAAACAAATGTCCAATACTTACAAAGGATCCACTTTTTTGCCATATTAATAACCATCCAATGGCCTGTAAAACTCTATAGAATGCAACTCTACCTGATTTTGGAATGTTTCTTTTCCTCTTCTTACCTGGTTTCTTATCTTCTGGTAAGTCCGTGAAGAGTTCTGAACTCAACCATTTTTCATAATCAATGTAATCAAAGGCAGGGCCTGTCAATAGAGAAGGATAAAAAAATGCATAACTTATAAAATTTATCAAAGGAGGATGTGAACGAACGGCTTTGGCCTTTTGATAAGAAGTTAGTTCAGATTCTGGTTGTCTCCCATCGTGAATATTCCAGGCAAATGCACTAAGTTTCATAACAAGCACCATTTGAGCACCAGTGATATCAATTTTACTAGAATCATAATCGTTGAAAAATTGTAATTGGATATGGTTTAAAGCCAAATGACCCATAACGAAAAGGAAGTTTATAAATGGCATAAATCTTGACTTTGAATATTTAGAAATAACATAGGTGAATGTAGAACTGATGAAAAGAGTACGAAATCCAGAATACATCGAACATATACCAAACAAATAAAAAGCTGAGGTTGATATTATGAAAACATTTTTAGCCAGAATGCTTTTATCTGGAATTCTTTTCAATATAGCATTCAATGGAAACGAACCAAATAAACAAATCACAAGCTTTAACGTAGCTTCATCAACACCAGAGGCTTCGGACCAATTAGCAATCTGATGTGCGATAAACTCAACCATATTTATGAAAAGGCAAGCACACTCCTTTGTAAGACAGGGACAGCTAGCCTCAGTTGATGATCCCTGAAGATTCGAATAGAAGTTAAAAGAGGTGTCAATGAAAGACAAAAGGAAATTATTTGAGCTCCACCATATTGATTCGTTTTATATCTTGTGATATTCATTCCATAATAAAATTATAAATGTCTCTCCATCACGCGCACAAAATGCACCCTTCGGATATTTTAGAAAAAAGTCTTGTAAAGTTTTGTCCTCAAAAGCCAATAACCAAAAAAAAAAAAAAATTTGGGCCAACAAAAAAAGAAAAAAAAAAAAATCACGAGCTACCCCACCCTCGGATTTTCTTGCAATATGTCTGATTTTAGAATCTTTGCATAGATCGATTTATAGAGCTGAGATCCGACTTGATAATAACGATTGCTCATTATAGGGCTAAATCTTTCAATTGAGCATAATATACATTTTACTTGATACCATAGTGATATGATCACTAGAATAATAAACAAGAACTGTTTTCACAAGAATGCTTAGATCGATTAGACAATGTTCAGCTTCTAATGGTCTGCTGAGAGGGTCTAGATTTTTCTCGTCTAGTACGACTTTTTTCAAAAGAGAACATAAGGCCACTGCTGTGGTGTTTATGAATATGGGTGGTCCATCTTCTATACCTCAAGTATATGATTTCTTATACAAGTTATTTGCCGATGGTGATTTGATTGATTTAGGTGTTGGTAGATTTCAAAACCTTTTAGCCAAATTTATTGCAACAAGACGTACTCCAAAGATTGAAAAGCACTATGAAGAAATTGGTGGCGGTTCTCCAATTTTAAAATGGTCGAAATATCAAGTTGAGGAAACCTGTAAAATATTGGATAAGACAAATCCAGAATTTGCTCCACATAAGCCATACGTTGCATTTCGTTATGCTCATCCATATACAGAGGAAACTTTACAACAGATGTTGGATGATGGAATAACAAGAGCTGTTGCCTTCTCACAATATCCACAATTTAGTTATTCAACATCTGGTAGTTCAGTGAATGAACTTTGGAGACAAACTCAAAAATTGGATCCAAAAAGGACCATTGAATGGTCTAGTATAGATCGTTGGCCAACCAATTCGGGTTTGGTTAAAGCCTTTGCTAAAAACATCAAAGAGAAACTAATCGAATTCCCAGAAAACATTAGAAGTGACGTTAAAATTCTATTTTCTGCACATTCTTTACCAATGGATGTCATCAACAGTGGGGATGCTTATCCTGCTGAAGTTTCTGCAACTTCTTATGCCGTTATGAAAGAGTTGAACTTTAGTAATCCTTATAGAGTTGTTTATCAATCGCAAGTTGGCCCAAAGCCATGGCTAGGTGCACAAACTGCTAAATTCGTTGCAAGAATTGAAGAAAAGGCTGCTGGTATAATCATTGTTCCTATTGCTTTCACCAGTGACCATATTGAAACTTTACACGAGATTGATATTGAGTTGATTAAAGAAGATTCCAAATTCCCAGAGAAAATTAAAAGAGCTGAGTCATTAAACGATTCTCCAATTTTCATTGAAGGATTGGCTGATATTGTTAGTAATCACCTACAATCTGGCGAGTTATACTCCAAGCAATTACCATTTGATTGTGAAATTGGGGTAGGGAGAGATGTGTTCAAACATCCTTCTGAGCTATTCGGTGATCACTACGTTTCCAAATAATATCCTCAGTAATACCGAAATAACTACAAAACAATCCTTAAATCCATATATAAATATAACACAGTATCATAAATGTTCGTCATGTACATACATCTATTTGTAGGTATCAGTTTCTGGCTGAAACCATCGTATAACCAGTTTCAAGTAGTTGAGTTATTGCATCATTCTTGATAGGTAATGCACCAAGAACGAAAGCAACATCATTCCATTGGCTTTCACTTTCAACTTTGGATAATCTTTGTACCAATTTCTCTGATAATTGCTTTTGGTGTCTTTCCTTTTCAACAAATGACAACAAAAATTTAATCACACGTTTCATAGCATCTTTACTTAGTTCTTCATCATTCGATAACCCACTGAAAATATCAATAAACCCATTATAAATAGCGTTATCCTTTGTTGCCAACTCTGTGAAAAACAATTTACACATATCACTAATTCCTTGATCTGGATCTTCAAGGCATTTCGCCATTTGTGATAGTTGGCCTTTCACTTTAACTTGACCAGCCAAGATTAAGAACGTTATTGTCATCAAGCATGTACGTTTGACCATTAGATCATCATCGTGTAAACGACGATATAAAAAGTCAGTATTTTCGTCAACTAAATTATTAAAACAAACAGCCATATCACCAAGGCCCAGTACTGCATTTGAACGTATGATTGGATCTTCTGATTTCTCCATTATTGTTATTAATAAAGCTAAATTATCCTCACAGTATTTGGATGAAACACACATAAATTTCTCCATACATAATACAGCAGATCTTTGTAAGATTTTGTTGTCATATTTTAAATTATTTGAACAAACATCTCTTACTAAGGGGCCGAATTTTGCTAATAGAGAGTTTTCCCCATATAACAACTCTTTTTCCTTTATAAATGAAACAGCGTCAGTAAAGTCATCTTCAGAGGTTCCTCCAATCATCTCAAGCTCATTAGCATCTTCTTGATCCTTTGTCTTTTTCCCCTTTGTAATTTCAGCCTCGATTTTCTTTTTCTTAAATTGAGCTTCTAAAGATTCCAAATGAACAATAATCTTAATTGCAATATGCCCTACTATAAATAAAAGTTGTGATAGTGATGCAACCTGTGATTGGTTTTCTTCCCTCATTGTGAAAGTCAAACGACTTTTTTCCTTTATGATTTGGGAGGCAACATTTTCTGGATTACTTGAAATGTTAAAAATTGTATTCAAAGCTTGTTCTGCTACACTGTAATATTCACTATTAGCATTGTAATCAACTAACAATTTGACAAGCTTCCTTATAGCATCCTCTTCTCTTGCAATCTTGACAGAACCAGTTTTCTTGTCTTGTGGAACCACCCTGTTTAAAGCGATACATGAATATTTTGCTAAAACAGCATCCTCTTTTCCTTTTTCCCCTAACCCAATGTTCAATAACGAATCGATACCTTTAGAAGCAATTTCATTATCAGACAAAGAGAGCATACCAAGCACAATTATAGCACCACGGCGTTGCTTTTTAGAAAACTTTTGATTTTGGAAACCATAAATTTGCCACAAGACTTTAACGACAATTTCATTGATAAGAGATTCCTCATACATCAACCCTAGTAGTTTCTCTAAAGATGCTAGTTCGGGAACAGAAGCGTTATAAGTCAAAGATATCAAATTTTTCGCAATCAAGGCACCAGCCTCCAACTCTGTTGAATCCTCTGGTGCCAACAGAAATAAATTCTTATAACACTCCACTAAATGTGTCGCAACATTGGTACCTTCATCATTATTACTTTTCATCCAAACTAAGTGCAACATACGACGTATACCTGTTTGAATATTTTCAATAGAATAGGCATCAGCTAACACGAAAAAATCCATTGTTTCAATTACTTCATTTCTATTTTTGGAATATAACAATTGTGAGCCAATCTCAACCCCACGATGAACTTGCTTTATGAAACCTATAGCATCGTGATAATATTGTAATGTTAGCTTTAGTTTGAATATGGCATTTGAGTCACTTTCCTTCTCAATCCTAGAAGGTAGTTCCTCCTCATCCTCAGAATCTTGCTCTAAATTTCTCTCAATCACTGCTTGAGTTGTATCAATTGGTTCTAAACTCTCCAATTCCCTTTCGGCGTTTTCTAACCTCTTCTGCCATACAGATAGTTGAAGTTGGGTACCATGCAAGGCACCAAATGGATGCGTTAGAACCAATCTGGACATCAACTTTACAGCATTTCTTCTAACTAAAGAACTTTTATCTTCCAAGCTTCTAACGGCTAGCTCCATAAACCCTTGACGATGTTTTGTAAATTTGGCATCCACTTCACATATTTTCAATAGTGATTGAATGGCTTTTGTTCTTACGTATGGATTTTGATCCAAAAATCTCTCTGTCAATAGATCTAGTAAACCTGAAATTTGGTTCTTATGACGTTCTAGTTCATCCTCGTCTTTACTCATAACGATTATTATATTTCCACAAGCTTCAACAACAGCACAACGCAAAGTATATGAGTTATTATTCAACAATTGTGACACCAAAGTCATTTGTTTCAACAATATTCTTGGAACTAACTCTGATACTTTAACGACAAATAATGATATCTGCTTGGGACCATTATTGTCATTACTGTTGAACTCCTTGTTACTAACTTCTCTCAAAACGTCCTCTGTCAACTGTGAATAGTCATATTGATCGTTCAAAATTTGTAAAAGTTCAGCCATAACTGAATTTAAATGTCCAAAATAGGTCAAATTTTGTATTATGGCACTTTGAGCAGCAGAACTATGATTATGAAATTTAACAGCCATCGATATCACTTTGTACATATATCTCTTTATTGTAACAACTTTCATTCTAGGTTCACTTTCCATCAAGGTGTAAATAGGTCTTGTGAAGGCCCCAATAAACAAATCCTTTTCAGGAGTGGTGACAAACAATTTGCCTAATTGTAATTTGAATGCGATACAAATTGATTCCATTATGATCTCCAACTGAGTACAGTTATTCTTGAATGCCTCTAATGATTGTGCAGATACTTTCTTGGTACCGCTATTTGAAGATGGGATGTGTTCCAAGCCTAAATGCGTTATCAGAACATATGTTAAATAGGCATAAGCTTCTAAAAATTGCTTTTGAGAGTTGAAAGTATCAGTATCACCACTTTGAATAACACTTACAGCATGATCGGCTTGATTGTGAAGACCAGACGTCACCAAATAAATGACTTGTTTCTGTTCTCTTTTGCCTATTTTAGGATAAGCAAGTACTAAATCCTCTAAAGATTCAAAGACTGAAGTATCAGATATGGCCTCTGGAGTAACAGCAAGACTATTTGTCACATCTTCTAAATGTCTTTCAGTATCACGTATTTCAAATGAGTCCTTATCAGACTCTTGGAAAGTGGTCAATGACTCAGATAGATTGAAGTCCATTCGTGTTTGATATCCAAATTTCGAGCTCCTTGTATTTGGCAAGTTTTCTTTATTGAAACAGGGTCGTTTGTCTTTACTGATCCAATTTGTGTATCAACTTTGCAGACTTATTCAAAAAAAAACCAAAACAAAACAAACTAAAAAAAAATAAAAAATGGCGATTTAAAAGAAACAAAATTGAATGATGCCCCTGTTGCTATGGTAACATTTGATAAGATGTGTGGGTGTCTTTTTTTTACATTGGGCAGAATTAGGCAATCAACAAATATTTAAAAGTATAAATCGGAGCTCGCGTGGCGTAATGGCAACGCGTCTGACTTCTAATCAGAAGATTCTGGGTTCGACCCCCAGCGTGAGTGCTTATTTTTTTTCGCATTTTTAATGGAAAGTATCAAATTGAACTCCTCTAATAAGGTCAATACGTAACAGATGTCGAGTATTCTACGATGATTAAATATATATCGTCTTATATTCATTAAATACTTTGCTTGATTCACAAATCTTATTGATTTAATCCTTTAACTTGGCAAAACCTTTAACCAAAGTTTTATCAACTCCAATTCTTTTCTTCTCAAGACTTGCCAGGAGATCTCTTACAGCAATACCTTGTTCTTCTCTTGCCTCTCTGAATCTAACACCAGAATCACCAAATCCACCACCATTTGAAAATTTTGAACTTGAAGAACCAGAACCACCTGTCATCCAACTGTACTTCTTCTTTTTACCTGCAGTCATCATAGCCACAGTAGCATTAGTTGCTTTATGTTGAGTTTCTTCAGTACCTTCTTTATCTTTATCATCATTATGTAACCCAAAATTTTTCTTCTTTTCAAGTCTTTTATCCTCTTGCTTTTTCTGTTGTACTGATAGTTCTCTTAATGCTTTTGAAATATCACTTCTTTTACGATTCTTAATAGATCTTCTTCTATGTCTGGATATTATTACTGTACTTGTAATTATATTTTTCATCCATTCTCCTGTTGCATGAGTTATTAATTCTATAATGTTTTGATCATCATCTAAATTTTGCTTGATTCCATTAGCTTGAACAATTTTATTCATAAATGCAGCAAGTTGCCTTGGATCTAAAAATGGTGTATTTATGATGACTTGCTTTTGTACTGTACCATCGGTTTGTTGAGATTTGATTGGTAATGATGTTGTTAACAAGGCTTCTTCAGCTTTTAAGTCAACACCAGCTGATAACAATGCATCAGAAAGCTTATCTGGATCTGCTGGTGCATTTGGTTTTTGTAAACCTTCTTTTTCGTTGTTGTCTTGTTGAACAGAGGGACTGTTCACATCATCGTCATCATCATCATCATTTCTATTGACATCTTCTTTCTTTGATTGTTCAGACTTTGTAGTTGCAGTTTCAGCAATCTTATTGTTGTTGTCATTTTTATTGTTATTTGTCTTGTCAGATTCAGCTTGAGACGGTACAGGTGTGATGTCCGGTAACTGTAATGAACTATTATTTTCCACATTGTCTTGTTGGGCAGTTGAGTTATCCTGAGATGGTATTCCCAATTGCAATAGTTGAGGCGTATTCAAAGCGGAAGTGTTTGTTGAAACTTGCGATGGTGTTGATATATCAGGGAATTGAAGTGGCAATTCAAGTTTAGATGGAGATGAAAGGGTAGAGTCTAACTTTGGTAATGACAAATTATCTATATCAAAATCATCTATATTAAACGAGCTTCCCACACCAGCACCACCATCAACTGAGATATCCTCTGTAAGTTTGAGTCTCTTGGAATCACTAAGTGGTACCGAACTTTCACCAATTGGTCTTTTCTGTGGTGATGAGGAACCACCTGGCGTTCCACTCATCTTTGCTAGCAGTTATAACTTAAATAATATAAACAACAAGGGATAAAATAATAGTTTAAACAAAGTACACCAGGCTGAGTGAATGGTAAAAAAAACTCCAAAATTTAAAATACAAACTCACAATCTCCAAGATAATAAACTAGAAACAATTGATAGACTTTTTTTGTAAATGTTTACCAATACCTTCCACGTTAACGTTTTAAAGTCTTTAGTAATTCTATTTACTTTTTGTGTGTTGTCTGCTCAAAAATGGTGAATTCTTCTGTGCAAAAAAAAAAAGTCATAGAAAAAAAAAAACATCAAATGAGTTCGCGGAGTTCTTTTTCACTATATTTTAGTTTAACTTTCTTGTTTAACTAAAGCAGAGAACACAGTTTAAAACTCGTTATAAAAGTCAGTTAAAACATTTATGAATTCTAAAAAGGGAATTGCAAAATTTGAGGCTTGATTTAAACCTCATATCTCGTCTGTCTGCTTTTTATAAAAACTTCAAAAAGAATTGAAGTTTGTAATTGTGATCTCGTTCGTGGCCGGGTTATGGCATCGCATTCAAAAATAGGAAAAAAAAAAATTATAAGCCATTTAAACCTGTAGTAGTAAAAGATGGAATATCCTGTGAATTAGTCGTTAGTCAGTGTTACAGAGCGTAAGCGGGAAAAGATGGCAGGTAAAACAAGCATAGTGACGTTTCAAGGAGCAAGAAATTTTAGACTTCGTTTGATTCTTTCAACACTTTCAGGTAAACCAATAAAGATTGAAAAAATTCGTTCAGATGATTTAAATCCAGGTTTAAAAGATCACGAAGTATCCTTCTTAAGATTGTTAGAAGCCGTTACAAACGGATCTAGAATAGAAATCTCATACACTGGTACCACTATTGTATACCATCCTGGTATAATAACCGGTGGGGAACATACACATACATGTCCAGATGGTAAACCTGTTGGTTATTTTATAGAACCATTGTTATACATTGCACCATTCTCCAAGAAAAAATTTTCAATAGTGTTTAAAGGTATCACTGCATCTAAGAACGATTCTGGTTTAGATGGGATAAGATGGGGGTTGTTACCAGTTATGGAGAAATTTGGAGTTAGAGAAGCTGCTTTGCATACTTTGAAAAGAGGTTCTCCACCAAATGGTGGTGGTGAAGTTCATCTAATAGTTGATTCTTTAATCCCACAACCTTTGACTATGCATGCTATAGATGCACCAAAGGTATCTGCTATTAGAGGTGTTGCCTACTGTACAAGAGTTTCACCATCGATAGTGAATAGAATGATAGATTCTGCAAGAGATGTCTTGAGACCTATAGGATGTGAAGTTAACATTACTGCTGATGTTTGGAGAGGTGAAAATTCTGGTAAAAGTCCCGGATTTGGTATTACACTAGTTGCAGAAACTAAAAAAGGTTGGAGATACTATAGTGAAGACATTGGTGGTGCAGGTGAAATCCCTGAGGAACTAGGTACAAAAGTTGCATATAATCTATTAGAAGAGATTTCAAAATCAAGTATAGTTGGAAGAAATCAACTACCTCTATCTTTAGTCTACATGGTTATTGGTAAAGAAGACATTGGTAGATTAAGAATATCCAAAAATCAAATTGATGAAAGTCTTGTATGGGTATTGAGGGATATTAAAGAGGTCTTTGGTACAGAAGTTTATTTGAAAGACGTTGATGATGATGATGATTCTGGTGATTTCATTGCAACTGTTAAAGGTGTTGGTTTCACAAATACAAGTAAAAAAATAGCATAGATTATATACACAGTACTAATGAAGCGGGGGCGGGGTGAATGCATGTTTTATTATTAAATGAAGTTAACTGTTTCTGGACAATGGCGTGTCCTGTATAGCATTTATCAATTGTCCCCAGTTGTTAGAATGTAGTTCACTATATTTCAACTTGTCAGCCGTCCAATCTTGAAAGATCTTTGTGATTTGAAATTGTGTCTCTTGAAACATAACTAGTTCAGTTATCAACGTCTCTTTAATTAACCAATCTCTATTCGTTTGATTTGTAATCTCTATATTATCCTTGTTTATTGCTTCTTTATATTTATCAACTTCGACACCTTTCACGTCTGGTTTACCATTCAGTTCTTTTAATCTTTCTTCGTTTACTTCCACTCTCTTTTTCAGCTGTGCAATTTGATTACCTCCAAATCTTTGATGTCTTTCAAATAAAATCTTAAGACTGTGTAAAATATCACCATAGTTCTTAAAATCTTCAGTTATTCCTGATTCGATATCATGAGATTCATCATCCAACAGATTTTTAGCATCACTGACATGTTTACCCACTACTCTTAAACTTTCATTGATTGAATCAATGTTTGAATTCTCCACAGCGTATATCTTGGAGGTTGTTCCTTTAAAATCGTTTAAAACATTCTTGAATCGTTCGTTATCTTGAGCAATCTGTTGAGAGCGTTTCTCTAATCTTTCAATCAATATGGATAACTTTATCCAACTCTCTAAACTATCCCTAATTGCCGCTTCTGCATCTATCCAGAGTTGTTGTACATTAGAATCCCATAGTCCTTTGAAAGTGTGTGAAATTTTTTTATTCTTGTACTCTTCTGTGGTATCATATTGAGCCTGTCTTCTCCAACCTGATAAATCTGTTGGTACTGTTAAAAACATAAGTACTAATGCATCGGTGCTTAAAACAGGATGTCTCATTATTTGATTAATGAATCTTGTCAAGCCTTTACGTCTTCTTTCTAAAAATTGTGGATCAGAGTTCGATGCCAATTTCTTTGGTGGTAACTCTGGTATTAATCTGAATGGATATTTCTTTAACAGCACTTCCAATAACCAAAAGAAATCGGAATATCTTCTAATGACTTTTCTATCATTTGTAGCGTCTGTATCAGGTAGTGGAACAAGATGTTTCACAAGATAATTTGTATGCTTGAACAATAAACCTTCCTTCTCAGGAATCTCAGTAATGACGATTATGTCTCTCGAAAGTGGATTGTACAGCTTTCTTATATTCTCTGCCCAAGTTAAAAAATCACCAGATGCATGACGATCATCATCATCATCATCATCATTTTGAATATTCTGATCTTCCAAGTCTTCGTTTATTATGCCTCTAGATTTCTTTGATGATAAAAGTTCATCGGATAATATCAATGGACCAGACTCTTCCCATATACTTTTGTGCAACCCACTCGAATCACCATCAATATCAGCACCTAATGAACTAGATGTCCCCTTGGCACTGGAAGCTTGAAGAGGATTCCCGGAAATAGAAGACAGAGGGTTGTTATCCTCAGCCAGATCATCTCCAGAGCCATTGTTGAATCCATTGTTGTTGTTGTTGTTGTTGTTATCATCAGCATCGTCGTGATGGTTGTTATTAGCGTCAACACTAGCGGTCCATGTTTGTTTCGGATGGGGTAAAGACCATGGATCCTCATTGGCACCAAACAGTTCACTAGACATTGTCTTTGCTATTCAAGATCTTTTGTGCTTTTTGTATGTCTATGTCTTGGTATCACACGTCGTTCCTATAAAAGCAAATATCAAATTGGTGATGTGTACACTCTGTTTGTCTCAGTAATGTTTAAGGGAAATGTCAGTTTTTAGTTTTTTTTAGAGCAAAAAAAAAGTCCATTCTAAATTTCTCCAATGGGATTATCGGTGGTAATTTTAAATGGGCTTTTGGCTGCGCTCAAGCCTTTTTTGAGCCTAAATTTACTCAGATCTGTTAAAATCTTGTGGTGGAAGTAAGAAATGTCTACTAACATGCGTGCTTTATCTATATATAACAAGCTATATGTCTATGTTTTCTATATCGTATATGTTCACAGCTTCTTTAACTCTCTTTCTCTTTTGATCTGAATCCTTCTCAACTGTGCAGCTCTATCATCAAAGGCCTTGATCACCAGTGCACTAACACTCTCTGCAAACATAGAAGAGACAGTATTATACAATGAATTTTTAAACTTATACTTTAACACAAGCTCTATGGAACAGGAATTCTTTCTCACTGTTGGAGTTATGGTCCATTTTGTATATAAATGCTCGAATAATGAATGTGTCATTGACTCAGCTACAACGACTTTGCCTTGTTCGCATTGCAGCTGACAAACAAATTCTTCGTCGAACGTTCTCCACCCTACTCTGAGTCCAGCCTCAGTCGGTTGGTTGTTGTTATTGATATCTCTTTTATTGATGAAAGATCTCGTACAATAAGGAACAAATTTAGAGTACGACTCCACATCGGAAACTACATCGTAAAGTAGATCAGGTGGGTGACTTGATTGTACACTGTTAGTAATTTAAATAATTCATCAAATATTGTTTATTTGGACTTACTTGAAAGTTTTAGTGACAACGTAGGAAAGATCATCATCAGTTTTGTTGTGTAGGCCACTAAGAAGTGACTTAATTCCAATTCTTTGGACAGAAGAGCTGTGAAATGACTTGTTTAGTTGTAAACATGGAGTTTGCAAATTCCTGATTAACTGACATCGTATCATTTCTTCTTGTTCAAACCTCAAAGTATTGAATCTAACTGAATCTTTCATCTTCAAAGCATTTGAACAATGACTTTTATAAAAAATCAAAATTTCTCGGGGAAGAAGAACATTTTGACAAAATTTAAAGAGAATCTAAAACCAAATCCAAAAAGAAGCTCAAAAGTATTTAAGCTTCACTGGACTTCAAACCCCAACCAAGGAGAATGTCAATTGATATCAACTGGCCCAATGTACCAGAGAATAGTGAGCTGAACGAATCTCTACGAATTTTCCTCAATGAACAATTTGAAAACTTGGAATTACCAGACTATTTGCAAAACATTAAAGTGACAAATTTCTCACTAGGTATTATCCCACCAAAGTTAACCATACGGCATATCAACGATCCATTTCCTGAATTTTATCAACACAAAGATCCTTCACTTAAACCATCTAATACAAACTCACAAATTGATCTGTCATCCGATACAAGAAGTGATATTAACAGACCAAGTCCGAAACTTTCAACAAATATAAAGAGAGATCAAAGTTCAAACATATCAACCACGTCATCTATAGACTTGAATGCTTCGGCTAAGGACAATAGCATTGATGATGGCAATGCCAATGATGACGATGGTAAGAGTAATGATATACAGTTTATCGTGGAGTTGGACTATAAAGGAGATATAACGATCGAGATTCAAGTGGATTTACTAGTCAACTATCCATCACCAGGTTTCATAAAACTTCCTGTCAAGTTGAAAGTTGTCGACTTGGGGATTCATTCCTTAGCTGTCATTGCACATGTTTCCAAAAATCTATTCATAAGTTTTCTATGCGATATAAACGATGATGAGTTGGATGATTTTTTAAGAAATCCAAAAGTCTCCAAGGATAAGACATCAACAATTGACATTATTAGAAGTTTGAAAATTGAAAGTGAAATAGGTGGGTTTGTTGATCAAGACGGTTCTAGTGGATCCATTTTAAAGAACGTTGGTAAAGTGGAAAAATTTTTAACTGAAATGATTAGAAATTTACTAAGAGATGAGTTGGCATGGCCAGGTTGGATCAATCTTGATTTTAACGATGAGAACGACGAAGACGATGAAGATGACAATAAAGATCGTCAGTCAAATGGATATTTATAAATATCTTCAAGTAAGTCCCGTATAACATTATGACTGCTAAAGTTGACTTTCGTCATATATAAATAAAGTGAAATATTTTAAAATAGTGCAACTCCTACAGTGATTAAAGCCTTGTAAGCTCTCTCTCTCGCTCTTATTTCCATGCTTCCTCTGTGCCTCGATGCATCTTAAGTAAAACATTTGGCACTCACAGTAAAAAGTTCAAATATCCATCTCCTGTTGTCCTAATCACCGCCCAAAAAACCTCATCTCGATGCGTGCCAAAAGCCTCAATAAGAGATTTGGTCCGACACCGGTGATATATTTTTATTCAATTTTTTTTTTTTTTTTGCGATTTGACACCTTTTTTTGCCCTACAAAAATTCAAATTTTATGTTAAAAAACTCACACCCAAATGCAAGTTTAACTTCAAAAAATTAAGCCCAAGAAACAGTGTAAATCAAAATCAGCGTCTCTAAAATAATTAGTGCATTGGAAAGGTGGAAGAATTTATTTCAGTCATCGTTCGTCATTAATAATGTGAAGTTGGTGAACAATCTTCTATTTAAATACGTCCAGATAAATATATATATATATATATATTACCCCAACTTTAGCAAACTACCAAGAGGTTTTAAGAACCTTACCAAAAACTACATATTCACAGTAGGAATGGCGTTTGGAATACAGAGATTGGTAATAAGAACGTCACAGTGTCTGCTGACCAGACAACCAATGTTACCAAACATATCACTAGGGCAGAGCGGCAGAGTTGCTACCATATCTCTACGATATGCCTCCTCAGCAAACACATCACCAAGGAAACAGCAGCAGAATGCTAGTAGACATGGTGAAGTGAAAGAGTTTCCATCAACGTTCACACACTACCAAGTGTTGAACGTGCCATCAAACTCTGATCAACAGGTGATCAAGAATGCTTTCAGAAAACTGTCTAAAAAATTCCATCCTGATATGAATCATAGAATCCCAACTGCTTTAAAACCAATTGTTAAATCAAACTATCTTAAGATAACCAACGCATACGAAGTTTTAAGAGATGAAGCTAAAAAATCACAATATGATCTCACTTTAAATGGACCAACAATTAAAAATAACATCCCTAGGGACTTTTCCTCTAATAAATTTTATAATGAAAGGAAAACTTATAGCCCCGGTGGTATTAACCAAACCAGAGGTCGGGTATGGTATGGATCTTCAGGGAACGCGTACGATCCCTCTACAGCAAATCCTGATGATCCAATGAATGGGAAAGCACCAAGTGGTTCGAACTATGATGTACCTCATTTTGATTTCGATAGTCATCTTAGAGGAAACCTATGGTTTGAAAGAAGAATGATCAACAAAAGAATTTCAAGATTACACAGCACTAGATCTGAGGGTTCTGAACACCAGCAACATCGTCATCATAACTATCAGCATTCTTTTCAAAATGAAAAAAAATACAAAGAAAGAAAACTTGATGAAGAAATCAACGATACTTTGAATCTACACAGGTTTGGCGGTCATTACCAATCAAGACAGGCATCATATTCTGTGTCTGGAGGATCAGCTACCACTACTTTACTACTACTCAGTCTTGGAGCTATCACCATGGGATCATTCTGGCTGCATTGATGAGAGCAATGGTAAATACCAAATAGTATATACAGAATTAATATTCACATCCATATATGGTCAATGTCGGGCAAAGTTGGAATGTTAGCCACTATATCGTAGCTTTTAAGTTTCTTTCACCAAACGTCTATCTTTTGCAGTATTCGCATTTACAACTTTAGATACATACTACTGAATACTTGAGATGTCTTGATGTGAACTAGATTCGTGTACTTTAAGCTTGAAAGCACTTGTTACAATTCAGGTATCATCAGTGAATTGCATGAGGGAATGAAGATCTTGTGTTCCTCAAAAATCCTCTTCAAGTTGGGTAGTTGCTTACACGTTTGCTGGACCAGCAAGAAGTTGGTTTTATACTATATAATTTTTATATAATTTACATAGAGATCTTACACATTAAGATCGAGGGAAAAAAAAAACCGACGTTGAGCCGATCTTTACCGACGGCATAAGGTGGTACTAAGAAAACATGTGCCAGAATTTGAGACTCTTTATTCAGCCAACCTACTGATTGGTTAACAAAGAGTACATTGTAAGCATCAATCTACACTTCATCAAATGATAAACTGATAATAATATATAAATTATGTTGCAATAAGTACACCATACAACTGATGAAGTAAAGCACCCCCAATAACCACTATGAACCGACAAAGATATAATAAATAAACTGATGAGAAGGATGAAAATCAAGCTTTGTTCTTCTTTGGTTTGATTGCCCACCATAAACCAACAGTGGCCAAGAATCCAGCTAAGAATGTTTTATCATTTTTGGACACTTCAGAAGTATCGTACTCATAAGGTTCTTCCTTAGGTTTATCTTCTTGAGCATCCTCAAAGACATCTTCAGCAGTAACATTCAAAGCGTCCTTGTTCTGCTCTTCAATTCCAGCAATTGAACCTTGTTCAAAGATTTTAGTATCTGATCCATCTGCTTTAGAGACAACTAAATCGTTTACATCAGCAGGTTGAGCTTCACTCAATTTTTTTTCAAATTCAGTAATAGGTGTTTGTGAAGCTTCAGTTGAGAGCGATGGGATTTGAATGATATAATCATCTTCTACCAATTTAGGTGGTTCAATATCGACAGGTTTGATAAAATCAATAGATGAATCATCTCCTTTAGCTTCTTTCTTTGAAGATTGTGTAAAGTTTTTACTCAACTTATCTGAAAATTTGGTGAAATCCCCTGATAAGACAGGTCTTGTCTTTGTTGAAATAGAAGAAGTATGCTGCGGTTGAATAGCAAATGAGCCTTCAAATGTACTTATCCTCGATACCAATTCAGCCTTTTTTCCACTGACTTTTAAACCTCTCTTACGACATTCAGCCTTTAAAGTGTTCAAACTCATCAAACTAAACTCTGATTTTTTGGAAGATAACAAAGTAGTTGAATTCTTCTTTGTTGTTTGGTGAACAGATCTTTTCAAAGTCTGGTAGTACATGGCAGAGTTGCTGTGTTGTGGAATTTTGGTTTGGTTGTAAGGGATATCCGGAACAGCCAAGTTGTATCTTGAAGCAACAGAAGAGAAATTTTTCGACTGTTGCTTGATCTCGTTCTTCACAACAGAGTTCATGGCGACTTTTAATGTGGGCATAGATCTAGTACTTCTTAACATCTTATTTAAACTATGAGATGAATGTCAGGTGTTTTTCTCTTTTTTTTTTGTTTTTTGATTTCAATTAATTCGATGTTGATCTGACTTATGTTGTTGAAGATCAATGAAATGTGATACGTCAATATAATCTGTGATGTGTGTATGTGTGGAAAATCTGTAGCTTAGAAAATTTCTGATCTACTGCAGTATTTGAAGGGGATGAAATATATATGTGCTGTTGAATGGCAAATTCTTGAAAAGGATGATTTTAATATATATATATATTCAGTATACTCAAATAGTTCTGTCTATGGTGAAATTGAATTAAGCAAACAATATATGAAAGAAGAGGGATCTTTAGTCTTGTAGCGTCAAGTACATCAATGAAGGCAATGATGCTTTCACTCATTTAAATTGAAACGAGTACAAAAAGAGGTTTTCGGTTGGAACTTTTGCTGTTTACAAATTTCCACATTGAGACTGTACGGTTACGTACTCCAAGTACTTACAAGATTACGTAATACACGCTGTAGCCTTTTTGCCATGCTGAACTTTTTCAGGCCTCTGATTGGCTCAGAAGATTCTTTCCCGAGTAATGACCATTCGTGGTGAATCTTGTGTAGAGTAAGCTAGGAGAGAAGAATATACTATTAATACTACAGACTCCAGACGTGTGATATCTGGGGCAATCTAGAATAGTTCCATATTCAGCCAAATTTTGTGTATTTACAGGTTTTGTTTGCGTTCGACGATAATTGTTGAAATGTTACTTTCTTCAAGATCAGGCCATCGTCTCATCTATGTTCCCCCAAATTATATATAAGTAGGTAATCTCTACCAATACCCTATATGGGATGTAGCACAGAACGATAAATAAGAGTTTTGAATTATATAATGTATATATGCAGATAAAAAGTTATATGAAGAATGAGTATTTGAGTTCTTTATCTTAAGTGATCAACAATGAATTTCCTCTAATATTGACGGGAAGCTTCTTGACAAGCTTTCAATTGTTGTAAGTAGAAATCACAAATTTGCATGTTACCATCGTTTTCACTCAAACATCTGGTGAAGTTTCTAGCATCAGTATCACAAGCAACACCACCTTGCTGTTGAGCGTAAGAAGCTTGTTGTTGAACTGGAGCGGAAGCATCTTGATAATCAGCAGGAGCTTGTTGGGATGAAGATCCACCGAAAAGAGAAGTGATACCAGCACCTAAAGTATGACCAATAGTAGAACCAACGGCAACACCAGCAGCAGTGGAAGCCATGTTGGCAAACAAACCCGGTTGTTTTTGTTGAGCAGCTTGTGGAGCTTGTGTATGAGCTGGAGGAGCTTGTGCTCTTGGTGGAGCAGCGGCAACACTATGGTTTCTGCTTTGAGTTGGAGCTGAACGTTGAACAGTTGGACGGGAGCCACCTCTTGATCTAGCCATTGTTGTATATGTAATTTAAATAAAATGCGTTGTATATAAGATCTCTTTCCAAAGCTTTAACATCTGTTATATTAGTATAGTGGCGGATTGATGTTTGAATTTATATGAATTTTTTTTTTTCGCAATGGGCAGGGAAGTAACCGCTAAAATTTTCATCAGAGTTTAATCTGAAACCCGGAGCTAAGCCGAGAGTTCAATTTTTTGGTGATCGCGGTAGGATGGTGTTAAAACTAGAAGGAATTCTAGAAGGAAATGGAAAAACAGTCAGTGGTTAGTGATCTTGAAGTATATAATTCGAGGTGTAAATGTAAAGGTGCTGTTCACCCAAGATAAAAGTCGAACGGAGACTACGCTTTTTTATATAGTGATTGTATAAATTGATCACACGAACTGAAGATACACTTATTGTCTTTGTTAAAGTAGAAACCAAACAAACCGATTCAAGAATATCAAATCAGTGAACCAAGCTGAAAAAGAGTCTTATTTAGTGAGGTATTAAAAAAAAAAGGGCAACATCATGAGATTGAACTCGTATAAGTAGAAAAGACAAACTGATAGGGAAAGATTTAGTTTGAGCGTTGTCGATTCGTCAGATAGAACGACGTAGAATGGAGAAATTAGCTATTATCACTATCCTTACGTTTCAAAGAACTAAATGGATTTTTGAAGATCTTGTTAGTGACAGTCTGAACATCCTTTTCAGAAGAACCGAACAAGTCATCGTCAGTCTCACTTCCTAAGCTTTCATGTGGCGTCACGTGCAATTTTTCAGCCTCAGCTTTTGTGAAAGTACCAAATACATCGTACTCATCAAATTCACCAATACCTGGTGGAGGGAATAGTAGATTGATGACAACATGCGTGATGAATGCAATAGGATATCCAATGATGAAAGATATTTGGAAAATTTTGATAGCAGCTGTTGGAACACCTGTCATTGCTGGATTAACTGATGGGAAACCAACAATACCTGGAACGAAACCAAAAGTCCATGAAACGTAAGCTCTCCAGTTTATACCTCTCCAGAACCAATATATAGAATCTGGTGAACCTCTGTATAGATCGGTTAACTTGATTTTTTGTTTTCTAACAATGTAATAATCAGCAGTAAAAACACCAATCATTGGGCCAAAAAAGCATCCATAAGATCCTAACACACTAAGGAAGACACCAGCATTGGCCAAGATTTGCCATGGTTGAATAACGATAGATATGATCATAATGATATAAGCACCTCTTCTAATGTTGATATATCTTGGAGCAATAGCGACAAGATCAATACCACCACTAACACCGTTATCGATGACGTTTAAACCTAAAGTACTAACGAAAAATCCAGATGCTGCAAAAAAGGCAGCAGCTCTTGACTTAGGACTGTAGCTTTCCAACAACCACTGTTCAATGATATTTGGTGGATTCCATAGATTCAATTCACCAACATCACCATAGGAATGGGAGGCGGCTGAGGTTCCTAGTATACCAAATAATGGAACGACTGTACCAAAGATTAAGATGGAAACAAATTGACCCCATACTTGTTTACCTGGTTTGGATGCAAATCTTGAGAAATCTGGTTGATTGGCCAAACCAACAGCATAGGTGTTAATCACAGCATTTATACCATGCATGAATGCCATACCTAGATCAGCACCAGACTTTACAGAAGACTTAGCCTTCAATAATTCACCAGCACCACCAGCATGGACCATAGAACCAATCGAAGTACCAAAAACGGCAAAGAAGGCAATTATAGTGACGACTTTGAAAGGCTTGTTGAATTTCTCAGGTGGAATGTATAAAAATGGAATGGATAAGACATGATAAATGATAAATCCAACAAATTGCTTTGTAGTCATTGGTAACGAATCAGGAAGTGTGTTTTTTAAGTTGTTAAAACCTGAAAATATGGTGGATAAAATGACGGAAATCAGTTGGGCACCAGAGAATGATTGAACTGCATACCAAACGATACATAAAACAATTCTTTGAATTAAGGCCAAATAAGAACCCCATAATCCAAATGTAAATCTTGAATACACTGGATAACCAACGTGCCAGACAGCACCAGCCCAACCATGGGAAAGAGCCACAGCAAATATAATAAATTTAGCTAGGATAACAACAATCATAGCCTGCCAGACATTAAGACCAATGGACAGTAGAGTTGCACAAGACTGCCATGTGGAAATAGATAGAGCAATAACATTCCAAAACCCTAGGAAATCAAGATGACCCCATGTTCTTCTGCTTGGAGGTAGACAGATGACATCTGGCGACTTCCAGTTATCAGTCTTGAAATTCTCAGCGTCTGGAATCCTTATGAACTCCAAAAAGCCCATTTCGATAAGTGGTTGTAAGGGCTAACGTAGAAACAACAAAGGTTCAAAAAAATTTTTTTGCAAGAGAGCGGCTGCAACTAGAAAATAGATTGATATTTAAGTGGATGAACTGACGTCTACTGAAGTGAAGAACTCAGATATAACTTCACTTTAAATAGTATGACAGTATGGCGGAAATGTGATCTTTTTTTTTTATATTTCAAATGCCAGGAAATCTCGATTTAAGGTGTAGTCACTAATTTTTTATTGTTTTTCAATGCAAATAATGCTAATTAGGTAAGCCCCAACGGAAAACCCAAACAAGTCAAGTTTTACTTTTGTCGCTCGTGCGTTAGCTTTGATATGCAAACGATTACTGAAATTTTAATCAATTTCTAAATCTACAAAGTTTCAGTTGAAGGAAATCAAAGTGGTCTTGCCTTCTTTATTTATATATATTATATATGTTCATATGATGGCTGACTTCAAGGCTCGTCGTTCCACCTGTCTCAAGTGGTGAAAATTCTTTACAACAACGCAGATCAAAAAAGATGTTCATTTCTAAAATTTGAAAGTATAATGGAATAAGGTTAGAAAAAAAGAAAAACGAAAAAAACCACACACAACATTTTTTCTGTGGCCTGTTATCCAAGAGTTGTATCCTGACATTCTTTCCATTGATTAAGAAAAGATTTGCACTTGTTGGTTGTCTTTGTAGTGCATTAATACAACATCGTATCCACCAATTTGGTTCCACAATTTCTGCAAGTCTACTTCTTTTTCAGTTTGTTATAACCATAAACTGTTACTGTTGACTCATATTAATAGATAGTCCTTCTTTTATAACAAATACTCGAATGTATACAGTTTAGAGACATCCTTTCATTTAACCCAAGTCTCGAGTAGTCTGAGTCGAGATTTTAATACTAGGCTTAAGCATTTGTATTATTTAGGCCCTTGTCAAGGTCTAGGTATTGTGGCAGGATGATTTGATAGTTTAATTTAATTAGATTCTTGTTGTATCTAAACTTTAAAAATTATATTTTTAGAGGGAACATTAAGTTTGACCACATTTACGTGCATGATGTTTAACTTTTCATCTACAAATGTTTGGTTGAAAAAAAAAAACTTCAACGCCAGCTAAAGCATACAAACAGATCACTGACAATGAAAATAGCAATACTTTACAGTTTAAATCATTTGAACAACAGAATCTTTCTTTCTTGACGTGTGATGATATTTTGCAAGAATTGAGAGTAAAAAAACACGATGAATTTGTTCTCGACTATCACTGAAGAGCTTTTCACTATTCGAGAATATTTACCGACTCGTGCTGAAATTTACAGACTCAAGATTCGCTGATGCGTAGAGATTTTCTCCTCTGAACGAAAATCTAAGGATGAAGAATGTGTAAGTCTTATCAATTAATTCCCCTGATTGTAACGCGATGAGACAATTTATGGAGTACGCCTTTCGAACAAGCTTGGCCCTCAATTATTAGAAGGAGGCAACCGTCCTTTTTGCTTGAAGAAAATCTGAAGGAACATACCGGTTCGTACTTGATAAAAAACAACTAGATCGAAACATATCCAGTTATAATTTGAATGCTATTATAGTATCACATTGATACAAAATCAGGTCTACCTACGTTGGTGTGCAACAGCAGACAGTCTGATATCTGTGTTTGCTTTTCATTTCAGAGAACATCAAAAAATGTTGAATTAGGGACGCTGTTCTTCAAAGCCCAATTATTGCTTAAATCGATATTGATTTTAGATTTGATTATTTTTTATCTCATGATTCGTTAACTTTGGTACACCGGGCAGAGTTCGAATAGCCTTTCTTGCCCCATTTGCCATGAGGTCCAAGGCATTGAAAGAGTTTGTTAAATAATAAAAACTGTGATGTTTGTGACTGAATTCGATTTTTTTTCCTGATCTTAATCTGTATTAGTTGAATAAAAAGTCTATATGAAAACAATTCAAAATATCTCGACAAGAACTTATTCTTAGATTACGGATTTTTTTCTAATCTACCTTAAAATGTTTCAATTATACATTAAACCCTATGTTCGCTGAAGTATCGTGGGAGAAAACATGGCTCTTCACTAAGTTTAACTAGACGATATTACTAGAATCACTACTCAAGACTAGAATCTTATAATCTAACAGAAAAATGATTGTTTGATTAAGTGAAAGCAAACTGAGTAGTACTGTAAATGTTCATCTCTAGAGATTTACACTTTTTCTTTGTAAATTCCTAATTTTCAACTAAAGTTAAAGTTTCCATTGATATTTGATCAATAAAGGTGTCAATAATTGTTTTCAATTGTATTTAGCCCGCTTTTTTAAACGCCATATTGCTTGATGCTTGCTCACCTGAAAGTCTTATTCAACCACATGATCAGGACCAAACCAGGCTGCATGGTCATTCGAAAAGTCTATTGCGTATTTTATTCAATTGTTGTGCAATGTGTATCACTTTCATTTCTCAACGTTCAAGTAAATTGAGTTTTGACACTATTCAAGTTGTAATTAGTATTCTATGGTGATATTTGATAAGAGGTCTGGGGGAAAGAATGAAATGGCGGAGTTATATGAATATAGAAATATTCGCATACGCATATCAACAAAGAATCCCCTACCGATAATCTTTAACCGCTTACTCACATATGGTGGCATCAAAGGTAACGGTAGCCGCGGCTTTCAGCTGTTAAAATTCGAGCGATTAAACCACCGCATTTTCAGCCTGCAGGACAGTGCGTAGTTAAACCTTTGAGAAGAACATGTACGTCAGATTCCAATCTACGTTAGAGACTAGCTTTCAGAGTTTAGTAAAGCCAATGCCCAACTGTCAAGCCTACAATGAAGTAAGGATTAATCGTTCATGGAGATCGGAGAGAACATGATAAGTGCTTTTTCATGTTAATCCTTTCAATAGTGCCACAAAAAGGTATGCGCCTCAACCCTGGAGTGGCGTTTACTTGATAAGTTCTTTTAGCGCAATCCTTTAATATGATATCTAATTACAGCATACCTGCTAAAGATAGCTGCCTTGTTTCTATTTTCAGACATTATGAGCAGGAGCTTACTACTGATTGCGCCCAAAATGGGGCATTTTCATATAAGTCGACAAGCTTTAGTTCATGTATTTCAACGATGCCTCTTGTCTGTGAGTCAATCAATTCAGAGAAGTTCGAAGGAATCTCTTCAATGATCCTTATTACTTATTGAAGCATGAAACATATACAAAGAGAAAAAATAAAGTCACGATATCTAATAGTAGATTGGATAATATCGCATGATTTGCTGTGAAAAGGTCGGAGATTCTTGAATAGAGGAGCAAATTTTACTGCGTAGTGACATTTTAACATCAGCAATAGATTTTCATGAGAAATCATATTGAACTGATAATCAAGTTCTGTCTACCCTAAACCTGACTCAGAAAGGATTCAAGGTGTGTAATTGGATCCCAAAAAGACTCTGTAACCTCAATTTCTCATTGATATTTAGCTCTAATGAATTGAAGATTTCTTTGTGTCCCTTGGGAACATGATGAGCATCAAGTCCGCAAATGATAAACGGAAAATAATATCCACAAATTGGCCATAAAGAACAAAGCCCGTGGGATTTTTTAAAGAGTTTCTCTCTGAACGGGCCAAAATAATTTAATTTCGAGGACCCCTGTAAAGTCACTACGTTTTTGATTCTTTAATGCAGGAGGATAAGGAAAAAATTCATTATTTCCGCTTCTTTTCCATTTGTTGTACTTTTTCTTTTTGCCGGCCCTGCACAGTACCGCATATTGAAGCTCTCATAAAATTTTTTGAACCATATTTATAATCGACTAAACATATAAAGTTCAGATCATATCCTCTTAAACATCGCAAGGTTTTTCTTACTGAGCAAAGTGGTTGTTTGGAGGTGTTCCATAAGCCATCACAGCTAAACTTATCACTCAAGGAGGTTGCAAAGCGGTAATTTTTGATCCTTTTCCCCATATTCCATTTTTTTTTGCTCCTACCCCCTTTCATTGTTGCCATTCACAGTAGTTTGGATATATAATCTGACTTTAAGCTTTGACTATTTCACCGTTTCAAGCCCAATTCAAAGTTTGTTTCATATGACTTCAGAACCAGAACTTATTCAAGAGATCAGAAATCTTGACGAGTACAAGCAAGTGATACGCTCTAATGAGCTAGTCGTCTTGGATTTCTACTCCACAAAGTGCCCACCGTGTGACGTAAGTATCATTTGATTATATGGCAATCTTTAGTACTTAAGTGGCGATGTCCAGGCTTGATAGACGCATTATTCTCATATAATATATTATTTACGTATACGGATTGACCATATAGACAATAATCTATTCATGTTAGTGAACAAAGTTGAGGCTACATATTAAAACGGCAATTGATGTGCAGTCAAACTCCTCTTTTTTTTTTCTTCCCCGGTGTTTACCACTTTTGAAATCAAATTGCGGCGACCTGTTAAAAAACAATTTTAGTTTTCGTTATTTAGCTCAACACCTCTTTACTGAAAATCCGATTATTATTCCGTACCATTATTGTGCCACATCGCCAAAACAATCAATTGATGTCAATTACTAACTAAGTACTATTAGGTCGTTGCTCCACTATACAGAGATCTGGCGTCTAAATATCCTAAAGCCAAATTCTTTAAAATCAATGGGTTGGATGATGTGGCAGTTGAAGTTCAGAAGTTTATCAATGTTGTATGGTGGCCCACTTTCGTCATTTATAAAAATCAAAATGAAATATGGAGGGCCAAGATCCCAAACCCACCACAACAATATCCAACTGCAGAACTAGAAGAAGAATTGAAAAAGGTTTACGATTAATTCAACCCATAGCGGGCCAAACCCATGACGCATATTCTCACCTCCTATTTTTCGGCCGCCAATCTCTAGCATCTCCAAACTATGAAGTACTTGTTGATATTGTTGAGAGGTAAAGCGGACACCAATTACAGGAGCCGTATTCATCTATCATCTAATAAACTCGTATATTGAGCCGCCTCTTCGAGGAGCTCAAGAGGAATGAGTATATATCAATCTAACTTCTCCTGGTGATGAACTTTGATTTCCCAAATCTTTGCTCTTGTCAAGTCGATACTATATTATCCTTTGCATTTTAGAGTTGAGTGGTCCTCTTGTTAAAATCACGCTTTTTTATATTGCATAGTGCGTGAACCATACTTTAAATAACCTAAGACTTTATCAAAGTCAGTCATTTACTCATGCCCACTTAATTGATCCCCAAAGACATTAATTTTTAGACATTCCATATTGCATCTGTTTTCTTAAACTTTTCAACGTTGTAGTACTTATTAAATAAACCATTGTTGTTGATATCAGTAAACAATTAGGTTATTCCTCATTCAGAACAATGCCCGTTTCGGAAGAATTAGCATAGGTAATTAATATTTATTTTTTGATTTCTTTTTTCCCTTCACAACTTTTTGAGTTTTGATGTTTTTTTTTTTTTTTTTTTTTTTTTTTTTTTTTTTTTTTTTTTTTTTTTTTTTTTTTTTTTTTTTTTTTTTTTTTTTTTTTTTTAATTTTCGTTATTTGAAGACGTCCAAAATAACAAAGAGACCATTATTTGTTTTGTTAAAAGTTGCATGTGTAGATTTATGCATTTTTCATATTCAGCACTTTCTTAATCGTTGTTTCACTAGTTTTACATTCAATATTCTTGTGCTTAAGTTTAGACTTTAATCTACTGGTTTCAAGGGCAGCTATTTAATTCAAGTTATCCATAGATAATATTTCTTGCGTCACTACCGAAAGAATCATTTATTCTTAGTGGAGAAAAAAAAGATACATACTAAACTTACTTGAATTAGCATCCCAGGGAATACCATAATGCACACAGTACTACCAGAACCACCTACAAATCAACCTAATATTGCAGTTTCGAAACCAACTGGTAAGAAAAGTCATGCTTGCGGTCCTTGTCGTCGTTTGAAGAGAAAATGTGATTTGCAAATTCCTTGTGGTACATGTAAGAAAGGTAGAAATACGAAAATAGAGGAGTGTTTGTCCAATCCTGCTAGACCACTTACCAATATACAAGAACTTATTGCACCCAACTCAAAGTTTGGAAGAATACCCAAAAAATCTTCTCCACAGTCCATGGATTCGCCTAATTCAAAATCTTCACCTAACGGAGGCACACCTACAACCGAACAGCAGTTCAACAATGGAGTTGAAAAGGTACCAGTAAAGAAACAAAAGTTGTCCGTCAACTCTCCGTTATCAGGTGGCAATTTTGGTCATTTTGATGCTAATGAGAACTCATCGTTTAGTAATGCATCCACAAGTCCTCTGGTAAATGCACATCCTCAACAACTAATTCACCCACCTCAGCATCAACAATTGCAGGCAATTCACTCAGGAAGTCATTTAAACCAGCCTCAGCCTATTACACAAAACCTATCTCCCATACATCAAAAATCAATTTCACATCATCAACAACAGTATTTGCCACACCCGGCTAATGCGCCATTACAACATCAAACCCAACACTCACCACAACACATACAGTTCCCCTACAAGCAAGCCTCATATGATACCCAAGATATCGGTCAAAATCTGACTCCCCCAACTGCTGAACATTCAACTCATTACAATCAGTCGATAAACTCACTGCCAATGCAACAAGCTCAAGGACAACAGGCACCTCCATTACAGCCGCCTCCAGCACAGATTCAACAGCCTGTTCCACAAAGTGCTATACCTCAACACTTCTTCGATCCAAATGAATCGGCTTTGCTGAGAAAGCAGCTTGAAGAGTCATACAGAAGGATCCAATCATTAGAAAGTGAAAATATGTTCCATCAGGATAGAGTCATCACCTTGCAACATGAGTTGAGTGCTACACAGAGCGATACAGCAACAAAATCAAAAGATTCTAGCCAAACCTCTTATCGTAATGAGTATAAGTTCAAGTATATCAAACTTCTTCCATCAAGAATTCAAACTCAATTACTCGTTGATTTTTACCTTCAGAACATAGACTATATTTATCATCCATTACACCATCCGACGTTTAAACGTGAACTGGATGAGTTTTGGGAAAGCCCAGAAGATGTGGAAGTTGGATGGTTGGCGGTTCTATTCATGGTTTTATGCTTAGCTGCTATTCACCTGCCTAAAGGTCTAATTAACATTGAATCACAAGAAATTGAAAGATCTCATAAAATTTGGTTCAGTGCTAGTCGTGAATGTGTGAGTATATCTGACTCTCTGAGAAAAAACCCTTCTGAATTTAATCTATACTCGTTGCAATTTTTCTCACTATGTCAGTTGTACTTCTATGCAACCAAAAGAGCAGAAGAATTGATTGAAATGTTACAAAAGGCCATCAAAGATGCTTTTGCAATGGGATTAGATAAAGACGATTCAGAAAACCCCAACTTGCTTGAACTTGAAATGAAAAGAAGATTATGGTGGGATATTTGTGGCTGTGATACATTCAGAGCTTTGTCTTTAGGTGTCAAACCTTCAATTAGATCCTATCATTCATCTGTCCCTTATCCAATTAATAGTGATGATGCCGATATAACGACTACTTCTGTTAAAGTGCATTCCAAAGAAGTGCCAACCACAAATTCCTTCAACATTTACCGTGCTCATATGATGAAAGTGTTGAATGGAATCTTTGAAAAGAAGCACCACAAAAACAAAAAGAGTTACGCCAAGCTGGATCAGATTGAAGATCCAGTTTTTAGGGATCTGTTGGAAATAGATATTGAGTTAACTGAATCTTCCAAAGGCTGGTTTTTTAAACTTGATAAAGTGGGAAACATCCCTTATGTTAACGATGTCAAGATCCACTTTCAACACCACATGCTTCATACTTGTATTTGTATTCACAGATTCAGAATTTATCAAAATTATCTATCTGACGACATTCCAATTGCATGGGAAGTTGCAAAGTCGTCGGCGAAAAGTTTGTTCAAAGTTTATAGAAGGCTAAGAGCAATCTATGACTTGAAGAACCCTCTGTTTTTATCCCAAATTCACCAAGCTTTTACTGGTTCCATCATTCAGTCTATGTTGCTATTACTAAATCATAACATTTCTTTGAGTGACAAAACTGCTCTATATGAAGATATCGAGTTAATGTTGAACGATCTGGAAGTGTTAGGTAAAGAGGTGTTTATTCTCAAACCTGAGGTTTTGAAAGAAAGTTTCAAAGTTTTGAACGTTCTGAAGAAAAGTTTCAACAAGAACTTGGTCGAACTAGAGAAAGATCAAAAGGATATAGTGTCGAATGTCTTTGGTGGAAAAGATATGACTGAAAATTATTTGAAGAAATGTACTGTTTCCTTTATTATTGATAGAGTTGATTCCAAAGTTGCTGAAAATTCTCAAGACGTTGAGGAACAACAAGAAGATGAAGTTTATGATTTTGAAGACCAAGTTGGTACTCGTTTCAGTGATGTTTTACTCGAAGAAACTGCTGCTAAGTTCCGTGAAATTAAGGAGAAGAAGAGTGTGGAAGCATCAGCCGAGTCAGTACAGCAACATGTGGAGCGTATGCCAACCATTGGCGAGTACCAAGCTGGTCACGTCATTGATAATGGCCATCATGATCGTTTCAAACAGTCAATATTACCTCAGAGGGCAGCAAACCCACCAACCAACGAAAAGGGGATTCTACCTGACCCCCAACTGGTTCAAATACCAAATCCAAATGGTCAAGCAAGTAATGGTGAACAGCCACAACAATATGAAGTAGAGACACAACCGAACGATATAGGCACAACAGAGTATGCCAGACATGGCACACCCTTTGGACTAACCGTCAATGATGTTGACGCTTTCTGGAATGATATTGGCCAGCAAGGCCTGGACACACTGAATGATATGTATTATTCTGAGTTCTCTGGTTATAAGATCATTTGAAGTAAAGATTTATATTCCTTCTATAGGTTGCTTGCTTTCCTACATACATGATCATTGGGGTGACAAATCATCGACTTCAATTAAGGTTATCCAGAGCTTGATGACTTTTTGTATAAGACGAGGTCATGACCTCTTCGTGTTTAGCTTGTCATGGCCAACGCGATATTTTCTAATTTATGTTGCGAAATTTGCCGTAGTTATATATTTAATATAGAATTTTTAAATAACGAAAATTCCACTAATGTCGATTGGTGTCCGATATATAAGTTTCTAACTAAATCGAAAACTACTCCTGAACCTTGCGAATATGGTGTCGTCGTGTTTGGCGTACTAACTTGCTTCTCGAACAACAGCAAGTAAGGTATACGCCCTTAGTCAAGCGCACTGCACTATTGTGTACAGCAACCACTGTAAAGTGTGCCCGTAAAGCTAAATAATAAAGCATATAACATATGTGCATCTCAAGAGGTTGATTGATTGAAAACTCCAATCAGGGTTATGAGTTGTTCCCAAGCTTTGGCGAAATGCCTTGAAGCATTTGAAGTTGGCATGGGCTACTCATGAGCCAGATATCGTGGTGCGCATGGGACTTTTAAAAAGGACTTGAAGCTGTTTAACAGAACAACGACAAGATCTTCTCCAAGCTCAGATTCGATATTTCGGTGAAGTTCAGATGCATCCTGTGGGGCGTATTGTTTCAAAGTGAACAAATCCGCTAAAGTTTGTTTTGAGGTCCGTAGAGCAAAGATGTACACTACCATGTGATAAATATACTTTGGAGTTATTTTTATTAGTAGACCTTGAGGAAAATACACAAACTTCCAGCTGATTACGGCATGTTTTAGGCAAATGGGCTTTTGCGCAATTAAGTTAATTGCAACTAATACTTCGTTATTAGTTTCTTCAACGACCACTAGGACTTACGCACCCTTAGCAGCTTTTATTCTCCTTATACAAAATGTTGTTTCAGGTGCTGACATCTACATACGCCAGCTTCTAGTTGATTACCGTCTATCAAGATAGAACTAGTTGTAGCTTGCGTTGCTGTTGCTGGCCGCTTTGGCCCAAGCAGTAATTACATTTTGATTCTTAGCGAGAATCATAGAAGCATAGTTAGTCAAGTGCTGTTTCAAAAAATCAATCAAACAATTGTTAATAGGTTGGTTGTCTTGACATATCAATAAGTTTGAAATCTGTGATAGTGTCACATGCTAGTTAATCTTTGCTTGAATACTAAACCATTACTGAGATCAGACGTTGAGATTTCGAAAAGTAACCAAATAAGCTTGTGACTGAGATAGTCTTTGAGAATCATTGCTCCTCAAAGGCTCCATTATAAATGGTCAGCATCAGAGTTTAAAGTAACATAATTTGGCGTCTGAACATTATTCAAACTGAACTCCTTACCATAAAAATGTCTGGAATTAAGCAATGAATAGGAAAGCTAATGAGCCTTTAGCAACATTCGCAAGAAGCGGAATGAAATAAGGTACAGATGTATTCCGCTTTATCATCGATTTCTGTTGTATTTACTCGCTGTTGTCATAGGTGCATCTTATCGGTTAAAAGCGTAGAGTCATAACTTACATATGTAATATGCGAGACTTAGACACGTCCTACTTTTTAAGTAAGTCTCTGCTTATAGCTATGCTTGTACAAAAAGCTGAACGGTTGTCAATTGTACCACAGCGAGGAGATTTTCGAACATCATCTCCGTCTATAATGCAATCAAAAGTTACTTCTTCGTTGGTGGCCTTTGTTTTCCAACGTTTAGTAAACCTTGTAAGGAATATGGATATGTATCCAAAAAGCTTAATTAGAGATACGATCTCCGCTAATATGTCTTTTGTTCCAGTACAAGTAATAGGTCGCATCTCCACAAGGTTAAATCTGAGCTTTACTTGATTGATTTAGATGAAACATGGCTTTCCAATAGAAGCAGATATACGTGGTACCGAATATAATAAGTAAGTCACAGTATCTTAATTGGTGAATGAACTCAAGAGAGTCAGAAATCACTTTAGTTCAGGCTGGTGGATCAAAAAACTAGAAGATGAAAAAATGCAATCTGGGTAGGCCCGCCCAGTATTCCTCAAAAGGAAATCTCCGGTGTACCAGAGTGAGACCCTGCCGAGAACCTAGGGATCTTGTTTATTCTTTCCAGTGGTTAATTAATAAGTAGCCGAGTAGCTCAATGCTCTTATAATAGTAGTGCTGATTCGAAGAAGAATGAATGTATTCGCTTTGACAGTTAAGTGACTTAGTGAGAGCTGAAAACTAAATGCACCTTCGAGTTTACTCCACTTACCAGAAGTCTTTTCTTTAACTCCACAACGCGCTCAATATCTTTGTTCTGCCATATAATTAATACCAAACAATAGAACTACAATGACAAAATACTTGATTGGTATTGACGTTGGTGGTACCAATACTGACTCTGTCTTACTCGACCCAAGTCGCTCTATCAACAATGATGCAGTGGTTACATGGAATAAACAACTGACAACCCCAAATGTATCGCTTGGTATCGAATCCTCTTTACAACAGTTATTTGCAAATCAACCAGAAAGAATAAAGAAAGACATCTTATCAGTCACTATTGGTACAACCCATTTTATCAACTCTATTATTGAGAGAGACATGTCCAGGCTAGATAAGGTTGCTGTGTTAAGATTGTGTGGCCCTTATTCTTTCAATATCCCCCCATTTACAGACTTCCCTAAAGATCTAAAGAAATTATTGCATGGATATTCTGCCCTGATAAAGGGAGGATATCATGTTGACGGGGCTGTAGTTGAGGAAGTTGATGAGCAGGAGGTTCTGCAACATGCCAGTCAGATAAAGACACTAGGAATTAAAGCAATTGCTGTCTGTGGTATATTCTCGCCGATATTACCGGATCAAGAACTCAAAGTTGCTGAGATTTTGCAAAGAGCATTGCCAGATGCTTATATCGTAACTTCTCATGAACTAAGTGGGATTGGTTTACTTGAACGTGAGAACCTAACTATACTGAATGCTTCTGTCAAAAGATTTGCCAACAAGATTATCAGACTTTTTGCAAAAGCCATCAAGTCGAGTGGTATAGACGCACCAATACTGTTGACTCAAAATGATGGTACAGTGTTGACAATCAGAGAGGCTTTAAAGATTCCAATCAAGACTTTCTCTTCAGGGACTACTAATTCTATGAGAGGTGCTTCATTCTTACTAAACAAGTTTGAGGGCCAAAGCATCGTGGTTGTGGATGTTGGTGGGACAACTACTGATGTCGGACTACTTTTGCCTAATGGGTATCCCAGAAAAACATCATCATTCTCCTATATCGGAGGTGTTAAAACAAAACTATCTATGCCTCAAGTCGAAAGTATAGGTCTAGGGGGTGGTTCAATTGTTAGAGAAGCCGAAGATCGTGTCATAATTGGTCCTGATTCCATTGGAAGCGATTCCTCAAAATCATTGGTTGCCGGAGGTGACACCATAACTACTTCAGATATTGCAATATTCAAGGAACTTGAAACCCTAAAAGAGAACCAAAGTGGTTCAATATATGCAGTTGGAGATAAAGAAAGAGTTAGAGGCAAATTCACCAACAATTTTATCAGTAAGTATGGCATTGAGCTCTCTCGATTAGTTGAAAAAGTCATTGATAGAATGAAGACCTCACCAGAAGACATCCCAGTTTTGCTAGTGGGTGGTGGGTCATTCATCTTACCAAAAGAAATCAAAGGTGCTTCTGAAGTTTGGAGACCGCAATTCTATCAAGTTGCTAATGCCATTGGTGCTGCTATTGGTAAAATCAGCTCTGTTGCTCAAGAGTTTGGAAATATTTCGGATAGGGAATCATTGATCCAGTCACTGAAAGAAAAAGCTTCAAAAAAGGCCATCAGTAATGGTGCTCTAGGCTCTACAATTACTGTCGTTGACATAACAGTGGATGAGGTACCATATGCTAACATTCATAAATTCGAGGTTAAAGTCATCGCCGATGTTGATTATGCCAAGTTGAGACGCATTTCAGATGTGGATGATAGTAGTGACATTGAGATAGAGGATGATATAGCTGAAAAACAAGTTCAAATCTCCAATGAAATTGATGAAGAGGTCTATTACGAAGACTACAAACCAAATTTCACACCAAATAGAGAGTGGAGGATAAGTAAAACCGATCTTGAGTTTTTGAGAATTGGTTCTTATATACTCGGATGTGGAGGTGGGGGTGATCCTTATCCGCAGTATTTAATTGCTAAAAATTTACTGGAGAAGGGTGAAGTCATGACTGTTGTTGATCCAGAGTTTAAAGAAGGCTATTCATCTCTTGCGGTTGCCTTTGTTGGTTCCCCAACCGTTGCAAATGAAAGACTACAAGGAGCCGAATTGACTCATGCATATGAGCTGCTGAACCAAGAGTATAAAGATATCGAGACAGTTGTTGCGTTAGAGATTGGCGGGGGTAACGGATTCCAAAGTTTGATTATCGGTGCTGAGTTGAAAAGAAAGGTTCTTGATGCAGATCTGATGGGAAGAGCATATCCAATGATTTCGCAGATAACGCCTGTTGTTCTATCAGAAGAACCATTTTTTTCACCATGTTCCTTTAGTGATGGTAATGGGAATGATATTATTTTAAGAAAGACGAAATCAAATCAATCAGCAGAAAACATCGTCAGAGCAGCTCTAAGTGAACTTGGATCATTTGTTGGGTTAGTGTCGCTAATCAAAGATGCGAACACTCTAGTGATTAGAAACAGTTTGTCTTTAGCGTGGAGGATCGGAAGAGCCGTATCTATTGCAAAACAAAAGTCTGATCTAGGGAAAGTCACACAGCACATTATTGACTCAATACACCCTACAAGTGCTAAAAAGTTGTTCGAAGGAAAGATAATAGGCGTTCAGAAGAAGTTGCACAAAGGGTATGTATTTGGCGAGGTTGTTATCCAAGATAATATCACAAACAGAGAATTGAAAATCCCATTTCAAAACGAGAATCTAATTGCGAGAATTGATGGTGAAGTTGTTGCTTCAGTGCCTGATTTGATTTCAGTGATAGATGTCGACACAGGTGAAGCTGTGGGGACACCAGATTACAGATATGGTCTTGTTGTTGTGGTATTGGCTATCTCTCCAAGTAATCACTGGACTGATATGGAAAAGGGATTGACCATAGGTGGTCCTAGTGCTTTCAAACTTGATGAAAAATACGAACCCATTGGAAAGTATGTGAAACCAGTATCAGTTATTGATGACTTCTTTAAGGATACTGAATAATTTACAAAATTAGACGATACATTAATAATAATTCAAAGTAGTTTCTCATTTTTTTGATCTATTCGTTTTTCCTGATCTTGATGTGTATTAGTTGGATAAAAACTCTATATAAATTATATAAAACCTATATAGTGTAAAATCAACCTTATAGTTTACTAGTCCGGTTTATCTGTAAGCACCATAATTGATGCTAGGTTGGTGGACACTCATTCTGTAATTAATGAGATTTCAGATTTAGTCATACTAGTTATACATGGATCTCTTGTTGCGAAACAACCTGTCACTGATATCTTGAACATCTTCATAGTCAAATTTTGCTAGGGAAATTTTAATTTGCTGGGTAACCACGGTAACTTAACTCCGGTAATTTTTTTGTGGGACTTGGCGAAACAACTGAACACCAAATTTCCCCTTTCCCCAATAGTCAGTTTTTTTTTTTTGACCAATATCGAGTAGTGGATTGGTTGAAAATGACATACCTTGAAGTTATTCGTAAGCTAACTCTCAGGTTTATAAGTTCACTATCAATTGATAACGACACCTTTGAAGAGTACATAGCTAATTAAAAGTGCAACTTGCTTGATATTTACTAAGAATAGTTGTGCTAAATCTGGTCTTCATATACCAATTTTCGCTGTTATTTCAAGCTAGTTTACCCCATAGAATCGTCTTAAGGATAGAATAATAGAGCTGCTTGAAATCTAACGTAATGCTTAGATCTGTGTTTTCAAAATCATCGCATGCTAGGGCACAACTATTGGCTCATTCTAGACTGTCGCATATCGCTAGAAATTTCAGTACCACTCGCAAAGCTCTAGAAAGTGAACTTGATGCATTTAATCCTAAGCCAGAACCACCAAAGGAATACTATTTTGATCCCAAGGATATCAACAATCCTTTGGGGACCTATAAACCAACCATTCTCGTGGAAGAATATGATCTTTATGATGAAGATATGAAAGATTCTAATGCAAAGGCTAGAGCCGTTGAAGAAGATGAGTCAAAGATAAGACACTTTACTGTTAATTTTGGACCTCAACATCCAGCTGCCCATGGGGTGTTAAGATTAATTCTGGAGTTGAAAGGTGAAGAAATTGTGAGATCTGACCCTCATATTGGTCTTTTACATAGAGGTACTGAAAAGTTGATTGAAAGCAAGACTTATCTACAAGCGTTGCCATATTTCGATCGTCTTGATTATGTTTCAATGATGACTAACGAGTTATCATTCTCCTTAGCAGTTGAGAAGTTGTTGAATGTTGAAGTTCCAATCAGAGCCAAATACGTCAGAACATTGTTTGGGGAGATAACTAGAGTCTTAAACCATTTGATGTCTGTTCTTTCCCATGCAATGGATGTCGGTGCTTTGACCCCGTTTTTATGGGGGTTCGAAGAACGTGAAAAGTTGATGGAATTCTATGAGCGTGTTTCTGGTGCTCGTTTACATGCTGCATATTTCAGACCAGGTGGTGTTTCCCAAGATTTACCAGATGGACTGCTCGATGATATTTATATGTGGGCTACTCAATTTGGTGATAGAATTGATGAAACTGAAGAGCTATTAACTGATAACAGAATTTGGAAGCAGCGTACTGTGGATGTTGGTATTTTGACTGCTGAAGAGGCGCAAAACTATGGATGCACAGGTGTGATGTTGAGAGGCTCTGGTATCCCTTATGATGTTAGAAAAGCTCAACCTTATGATGCATACGATCTAGTTGATTTCGATATACCTGTGGGTACCAATGGTGATTGCTATGATAGATATTTGGTTCGTATGGCTGAATTTAGACAATCATTGAGAATCATTGAGCAATGCTGCAATGATATTCCACCTGGCCCTGTCAAAGTTGAAGATTACAAGATTTCACCACCACCAAGAAGTTTAATGAAAGAGGACATGGAGGCTTTAATCCATCATTTCTTGCTGTTTACCAAAGGTTATGCCGTTCCACAAGGTGAAGCGTATGTCCCAATAGAAGCTCCAAAGGGTGAAATGGGTGTTTACGTAGTTAGTGATGGTTCTGAGAGACCTTATAAATGTAAGATTAGAGCACCAGGATTTGCTCATCTGGGGGCCTTTGACCACATTGCTAGAGGTCATTTCTTACCTGATGCTGTTGCAATTATTGGTACAATGGATTTGGTTTTTGGTGAAGTCGATCGTTGAGTCAAGGGTTAACGCAAACGTTGTTTTCAGTTATACACCCATCACACCACCGAGTTCTTTATTTATTCACTATTTATTATTTATTTTATTTATTTGACTTACATATTTATTAAACTTATTTATTTTATATTATCTATTCAACATTCAAACTTTCTTATGCCTAAAATGATAGATTGATCTGAAGTTGATCTTGGCATAGCGTACTCACATCAATACAGGACATGCAATTAATCTCTGTAGAATTAATTTTGTGCTTCTTCGATAGTATTTTAGCAAATATACATAAGGTAGGGCCCACCCAACAATTGCTGCAGGCTACCATTGCTGTAGCTGATTTATAGTACAGTCCAAATTGAAGCCAAGATTAAGTTTATAAGTTGATGCTAGGTATTTTATACATTTATCTACTGTAGGTAAAATCAGCCTTCTCTCACTCAAGATGTAACAATGTCCTGATATTGTAATTCAACAATTTCATACCTTCTCATGTGCTTGAGAATCAAAGGTGGTTTCAGACATAGATTCCAAATCATCATCAAGGAGCTTCTCCATATATAAACTAGGTGGTCTTTGCTGTTTCTTTTGCTGTTTCTGCTGGTCTCGTACAATTTGATTTTGATGTTGATATTCTGTGGGGGATCCTGAATAGGCGGTATGTGGGGAGTCTATTGGTGAGTTGTCCCAATCTAGTTGAAAATTCGACCCAACTTGCGGCAGACTTAACATTTCTGTTGGTGATATGAACATTGAACTTCTTGAAGCTTTTGTCAAAGCATTTCTGTAAGACCTTCCTCCTTGAGTTGAATTATTGAGCTTATCAAATGATGATACTGAACCAAAAACATTCAAAGTCGACGTAGAACCTAGGGAATATACCGAAGGACTTCCTGTATGTTTTTTTCCTTGGAATAGATCAGGATTATAATCGAAATGCTGTGTATAAGGTGCATCAATAGTAGCGCGTTTGGCACGTCTTGAAGACAAACAGGATATTATAAAATGGGCAAGGAGCATTCCAATGAAGATCAATCCAATGACAGACCCAACGGCGATGAATGTTAGTCCCGATGGTAGTGTTTCAATCGTTATATTTGGATTTTTGTTAGCATCAGTTGGTACCACTGGTGTGAAGGTAACACTATAAGAGCTTGTTTCAGCAGTTGCTGAAATTTTTGGCATTGATGTTGTTTTGATTGAAGGCAAGCTCGTCGAAATGGATGTAGAAGCACTAGATGCAATTGTCGTAGAAGACTTTGTCGGGCCTGACGAACTTTTAGTTGTTTCATCTTTGGTGGATGTTGTTTGTTTAGAGGATGCATTCGTGGAGCCTCTCGCACTAGTGGTAGCTCCGTCTTTGGCAGATGTTGTAGCTATCTTCGTTGAAGAGGCACTTTTCGAGTTGTTCTCATCAGCTGCGGCCATCCCCAGAAAGGGTATTAGCACTAGAAGACAAATATATTTGCTGGATAGTTTCATTGGTCTTTATTGGATGCTTTGTTGAATAGCAAATGAGATCTCACTGAAGTTCAAAAGATGATCGTGTGGATAAAGTCTGTTAAAATATTATGAAGACCACAAAATGAATAAGCTGACTGATTGATCTATGGCTACACTATTCAATAGTTCTATCCAAATAGAGGAAGTGCTTTGTTAGAAGGTGAATAATGAGTGTAGAAGTTAAAAAATCTGACCTGTAATCTTAGAGTTGTAACTAGTTGCAGTTAATGTAGAAGATGAAATTCTTCTTAAAAATTATCTGAGAAATGATGGTGTTGTCCTATGTTGCAATTTAAAACGAGTGCAGAAAAGACATAGTTTTGAAAAAATTTTGAACGCTATTTTGGTGAAATTACCTTCGATACGGGCTATCTGCAGTACTAGTGCAGTAATAGTAAGGGTTTTACACTAATAAATTATTTAGTCTGACTTGCAAAAGAATAATGAATTTCGATCTCATCAAAAGGAAATAAAGCAACAAAAAAACTGCACTGCTATGCATTGACTATCGATAATATGCAAATATTTAACGCGCGTTTTGAATTTTAAAACTAAAAACGCGTCAAAGAATGAACTATAGGTCCGATTTAGGAGTCAATTATTCTCTTATGAGCAGAACAACGCGACAAATTTGTCATTCGAAGGGATGAATTGCAAGATCACCAGCATCGTTATACTTTCAACAATACAACATTTCCTTATAATGTGGATCTTTGTACCGAAAGGCAGAAGATAAGAGGATCATATCTACTATTGGTTACGAAAGTGACCTTAATTTATTTGGAACTTTGGCCTCAAGATGAATTTTGCTCGTTTCAAGGACTTCTTCTGTTACAGGAGATGACAAACGTGGGACACATGGTGATACGTTATCTGATAACTCTAATTTGATAAAATTTGTCCTACACACCTATAAAATCCTCACTAACCAATATATTGTCAAAAACATATCAACAGTTCTCTCTACATACTACCAGAGTTCTACGGACCAGAAAGCACGTTGATGACTTTCATTTATGTATATGCGTGATTGCTTAGCAATCTCGTTTCTGTAGGTGAACACATTGGGTAGACATATATGCCAATTGTAATACTTTCTTCATTCAATTAGTTCCATTGCACGTGGATCGTTGATTAGATTCTAGCTATCTTATGATTGGCGATGCTATTCTTTCTACATCTTAAATCTTTCACACTGCTAGCTATAAAAACTTAAAATCTCCAGTCTTCATCAGCAGATTCAACTGCCCAAGTGAATTTATCTCTTAGAGTTTTGGTGAAAATCTTCTCGATTGGAACATCAAATTTCTTACAAAACATCACGGATAATCTAGGATCAATATAGTTGATTTTTGACGTACTCAAAGCAACACTGGAATTATCCTCTTTATCTTTCATTTGTACACTAGTATTCTCAATTCTTTGATCTAGCTTTTCAATTTGTGCCTCTAATTTTTCCACAGTTACATTTGAAGGAACCTCAGGTTTACCACTTTTCAGTTCCTTGCTGAATTGTTTGGCTAGTTCATCAACTTTTTTCAAATTTTCCTTCAATTCAGATTGAGGTAATGGTTTCTCTCCATTTTCCGCTCTTTTATCATTATCTCTTTTGAATTTTTTTTCCCATTTATCACGCTCCTTTTCAAGTAAGAGTTTATGGATGGTAGCCTCATCTTCTTTAGCAATATCATCAAGCTCTGAAAAATATTTTGGTTTTCTCTTTTTGTAGTTCTTATCTAATTGTAAGATCATCTTTTTGTATCTGATCTTTTGCCATTCCATTTCCTTTATCCTATCACTAATCTTTTGCATTGAAGCAGCATGGCCCTTGGTTACAGTCCTTTGATGGTTACATAAGATAGCAACAGTTCTGTTGGCAGCATTGAACTTCATAACCTTTTCAGCAACAGTACCTTCATTCGGGATGAGATCAAGTTGGTCTTGCATGGTTTTGGAGGCATTGTACGTACGGAACACTTTTGCTGTCAATCCGGTCATGTACTGTTGGAAATGCTTGTTTAAGACAGATGGATCTATTCTGTCAAATAAATCATCACCTGGTCTTTTTGGAGCTTTTTTGAAAATTTTCAAATTCTTGAACACCTGAGGCTGAACTTCAACTTCTTGATAAAACCTTATGGAATCTTTACCTAAAAAGTCAAAAATGACAGTGTTTGGTGGACTTAAAGTTATATGTTCATATCTTAAAGAACAACAACCAACAGTATCTGCCTCGTCATCAGATTTTTCACCACCTGCTCTTAATGCGAAGACATCAATTAGATAAGTAGCAGTTGCAATTTGTCTATTTAGCATTAGAGGGTCTTTTAATAGTCCTTGGTAGTCTTTTCTAATCTTAGCAATATGATTTTTTAACTCTCTTGCCTTTTCGAATTTTTTAAAATCACTCATACCTTTCAAAGAAGAATTAGCAGCAAATCTAACATACTTCACAGAGTTAGAAATATTTTCTCTCCACATTGCTAGCCAAGAAACTTCTTTATCATGTCTAATTTCACCCCATTGGTGACCTTCTGGAGGTGGTGGAACTTTAGCATCTTTCCCTAAATTCAAGATGATATCTTCTGGATTGACACGCTTTTTGAGCTTACCAGTTTTTGGGTGTGCACCACGCCCTCTAAATAAACCTGGAGGTTCAACTCTAAAATTACCAACTTGTTCCTTTCTACCGTCTAACAGGCAAATTTTGTATGGTTCCTCTAGTTTTTCCTTTTCTGCTTTTATCTTCTTCTTTTCTGCAGATGTCAGTGCTTTTTTCTCTTCTTTTTTAATTTCAAAATAGTTAAACATCTTAGAGAAATCACATTTACTAAATTCCGTAATTTTAACATTTGCTCCACCATTTTCTTCAAGCACTTTCAAAAAGTCATGAAAGAAATTCTTTTGGAAAACTGGATTTTTAGCGTGTTCAGTTTCAATCATTGCACCAAAGAACCCAGCAACTTCTTCAGCCTGTGGTGGTAAATCGACTGGTTTATTATCATAATAGAGCTTGACATGAGATGGTAAAGGCTCATACTCAGGTGGAAAGATGACACCGTTATGTTCCAACGTTTCCCATTTGATGGAATCATCTTCTTTGATTTCCTCCCACCACTTGTAAACACCATCTTCCTCTTCTTCGTCATCATCTTTGTTGTCATCATCATCACCAGCTGGAGTGTCCTCTTTCTTTGGTTTGCCATTAGCTTTCACAATTGCATCTACAGCTTTTTTCTTTTCTTTGGAATCTTTCTTGACGTCTTTCTTGACGTCTTTCTTGATCTCCTTATTCACTTCCTTCTTTATTTTCTTTTTAGGCTGAGCTGTTGTTGAAGAAGGGGAATTTTTCCTCTTAGTTGTTACCTTTTTCTTGGACTTACTCAACACGACATCAGAATCATAATCTTCATCAGACAAAGATGTATCCGTGGTTGCTTTAGAGTTTTGAGATAGCTTTGCTAAAGGTGTATCTTCGTCATCATCATTTTCAGTCTTTAGGGAACCATTGGCTAAATTACAACACAAGTTAGTTTCTACGTTCTCTTTGGGCCATTGAGAACATCATCCAATGATCGAATTAGAAAGAGATGTGGAGGAGACGATCTCGAACAAATAAGACCAAATGAAAGGAAAATTCTCGAATGATGAAAGTGTTACTTACTTCTCACCCTTTTGGTCAGCACTATATCATCTTCAGAGTCTGAACTCATGCTTTTGTTTTTTGTCAGTTTCCAATATTAACCTTTATTCTTTATCTTTAAAGATCGTGTTCGATGGTACGAAAAAAGACTAAAAAACAAAAGTTGACACCAAAAGCAGAATTCACAAAAAGTCCAGCAAAAAGACTAAAAAGAAAATAAGAGAGAGAAACAGAGAGAAAAAAAAAGCAAAGATCTGAACTTAGTCACGTGAGTAGCCTACGAAAACCAGGACTATTGACACTATGAAATATGGCAGAACTCAAATATTCAATGTTTTTCAACATTATGCTTGAAGCAGTTGTCATATCAACGCTTATTGACTAGCTGTGTAGTTAGTTCATGGGATTCAAATTTGTCTAATGCCATATACTACAATTCGCAAACATCATCTTCATCTTAGATGAACTATATGAAATTAATCATACACCTGAGCGGACTATTGATGATGAAAATAACTTAAATAAGTATAAACTACATACTGTAGATATTGCAGTTTACTTTATGAGAAAAACCATCGATAGACAAATGTAGACTAATTGGTGTTGCTGAAATTTTGTGAAATAGTGCACAAAACGAGGCTACATTTAAAAGCTAAATATATATTGTAATTTGAGTATTGTTGATTGAAACTATAATTTATCAATCACTTTACCCAATTTGGTAATTCTTCATGATTGGTCAAGAACCAAGCAATAGCAAAAAAAAAAAAAACAACCAAATCACAGAATTTTACTTTGATAAAATAGCCACACACACACAAGATATGCGCCAGGGACAATTTCACAATCTGATACTATTATTTATTATTTCCTTTTTTTTTTTCTTCTTTTCAATTGTTTTTGTGGTTTCTCTATTTTGTTTCTAACCCAAAATCGAAGATTCATTTGTTTTCACTTTATCGTTTCTAGTAAGAAAATCAAACATTGGCTTCATAACCATGCGTCAAATTATGTTGACAAATTTCCGAATTCGGTAGTTGATAGAGCGAAATGAAAACAAAAAACCCGACTAAAACACAAATACATTTCCCATGGAGATGAGTTTTGAGTTGTTCTTGTATAGTCTTGCAGTGATCTCATTGAAGGGTGGTTTGAATTTAAAATTCTTTATAATTTCTCTTAAGTTTGTGTTTTGTGAAAGTAAAGTATAATTTAAACCCTTTCTCCTTTGTTAACTTCCTTTTTATTCTCTTTGTTTTTCATTCATTTAGATACTCATTCTTTTTGTTAGAAGTATTTGTGGTTGTTCCAATTAACATTTTTCGATTGATCATTTGGGGATTGAACATATAATCTGATCAAAGAAAAAAAAGTAGACTCTCTATCAAGATTACCTTTATAATCATCTTCATAAGTCACTTTCATAACCATACTGTCATCATAATCGTCACCATATATACCATATGCATAATAATCATTGAAATAAAGTCATTTGCATTAGTCCAATTATAATTATCCATTCATAATCATGGCCACTGTTAGAGGCCAACCATTACAAGCGCTAGGCGCAAGGGAGTTGAACACTAGAGTTACACAACATATCACTCCACTAAAATCAACGAGGCGTTTAGAGAACGAAAACGTTGAGAAAGATACCAATCAACAACAGCCAAAGGAGAAGGCTAAGAAGAAGAAAGAAAAGCTATCAGCTCTTTGTAAAACTCCACCATCTTTGATTCGTACAAGAACAGGAAAGGACTATAAGAGAGGATTATTTTTAGGTGAAGGTGGATTTGCAAGATGTTTTCAAATAAGAGATAATAGCGGTAAAGTATTTGCCGCTAAAACTGTTGCTAAAGCTTCGATTAAAAGTGATAAAACAAAGACAAAGTTATTATCTGAGATTAAAATTCATAAAAGTATGTCACACCCAAATATCGTTCAATTTGTTGATTGTTTTGAAGATGATGTTAATGTTTACATTTTGTTGGAGATTTGTCCAAATCAATCATTGATGGATCTATTGAAAAAGAGAAAAGTTCTTACTGAACCTGAAGTTCGATTTTTCATGACTCAAATCATTGGAGGTATTAGATACATGCATACAAGAAGAGTTATTCATAGAGATCTTAAATTAGGAAACATATTCTTCGATCCTGATATGAATTTAAAAATTGGTGATTTTGGTTTGGCTGCTGTCTTACATGCTGATACTGATCGTAAATATACCATTTGTGGTACCCCAAATTACATTGCTCCAGAAGTTTTGACAGGGAAAAGAATTGGTCATAGTTATGAAGTTGATATCTGGTCAATCGGTGTTATGATGTATGCATTGTTAGTTGGTAAACCTCCATTTCAATCCAAGGATGTTGCTTTAATTTATGAAAGAATCAAAACAAACGATTATGGGTTTCCAGAGGACAAACCAATATCAAATGCTGCAAAAACTTTGATCCAAGACATTCTATCAACAAATCCTTTAAAGAGACCAACTTTGGATGAAATTTTAGATTATGATTTCTTTAAAGGTCCATTTCCAGATAGAATTAGTGTTGAGACATTAGTTTCCACTCCAGATTATAGTGATTTGGATAGAGTTCAATCTCAATATAACTTTGTCAATACTAAGAGAAACTCTGGATTAATACAATCATCTCATAAGAATCCAGTTGAAATCTTGAAAACTGATTTAGAATCTGAAAAACCTAAAACAATCTTACCACAATCTTTATCTCCTGGTAACACCAAAAGCAAATATAAAGAAGTTCAAGATCCAAGTGTGAGACCAAGAAAATATGACGAGAACGCTGCAAATCTTGGTAAGGCAAGAAGATTAGACGAGGATAAAGTGATCTTTAGAAGAAGTTCTTTGAGAAAAGAGACTGATATGCTTTCTGATGCCATTTTGAAACAAGAGTGTACCAATACACTAAATGGGATTTCAATTGCTGAGCGCCAATCTAGAATGAGGGCTACTAGTAACCACCCACCAGAAGTTGATTTAAGAAGTCCGACACTTATCAGCAAGTGGGTTGATTATTCTAATAAACATGGGTTTTCCTATCAGCTTTCATCAGATGACATTGGAGTTATGTTCAATGATGGTAACACACTGCTACGTGTGAATCACAGCAACAGTTTTTGGTATATCACCAATGATGCACAAGAAGGTTGGATGGCTTCTGAATATGAAGTTGGTCAGGTTCCAAATTCATTAGCAAGACAAGTTGAAATTGCTGATTTTTTTGCAAGATATATGAAAACAAACCTTTGTAAAGTTTCTGAAGATGAAGAATCACTAATAGACCGCGAAGAAGTGTTCCTAAGAAGATATACAAGATACGAACTTTATGTTATGTTTGAATTAAGCAATGGCTCCATTCAATTCAATTTTAGAGATCATCATAAAGTTTGCATCTCACAAACCGGCTCCGTTATAACTTATATATCTCCAGACCGTCTATCTGAAACTTGTTCGCTAGCATCAGTTTTGAGAGATCGTCGCTTCCCAAATGTTCAACAAGACATTGGCTTGGAGGAAAAACTAGAGTTGATTAAAGAAGCATTAAGAGATAAAGTCAACCAAAATTAGAATTATTATTAGATACCCCCCAAAATAAAATACCCCAAAACTCCATAATGTACACCTTAATTTGTAATATCATCCCATTGATTACATCTGATGTAGAGTCAACTTTTAAGAGCACGTTATTTAAAGCCACTACCCAAAGAAGAATTAAATAGTACTTACTCAGTTTAGCGTGTCTTTAAGAAGAACACTCTCCTTCATTTTTTCGAGGGTGTTTCGAGTAAGGCTTACGAAATAATCCAAATCATTTGGTTTGATCATTCAAAATATTATACACAGTGATATTCTTCTTCAACAATAAAACTTCTAAAAGCTAATCAATACTCATTCCCTGATTGTGCTAAATTCTTCAAACTCCATTCAGCTCTAAACTTCGACTTCAACACTTCTAGCTGACCTATTACACTATTACAAGCATTTTTCAAAGCTTGTTTTGGAGAGTATCCGTCTTCTGTTTGAATTCTCATTACGAATCTTGCAAATAGTGGATGTTCAACTTTATAAGCAGCGAATAAAACTCTTTCATCTTTTAAAAGTTGAGCCCTGAGAAGGTTTCCTAGTGTGTGATCCTCTTTTTCGAATGTAACAATAGCGGCATTAGCAACTTTTGGATCTGGGTCTATCTTTAGTCTAAGTTTAATGGATAAAGTGTTAGTCAACTGTATAACTATGATAGACTCATTGGAGTAAATTAACTTACTTAGGTACCCCATCTGGAAGGATGAATAGTTCGAATCTATCTGGAGCATTCATCTTCAGTTACAGCAGATGTATTCTCCTGGTAATTTTGCGTTGGGTATTATACGCGATGACACACAATAGACCTATTCATAATATCGCTGGTATCGCTTATTATTGAAAAATATAAGAAATAGTCAAGAACCGAACCAAATTAAGTAACAAAGTTTTGATAAACCGGAGGCATTCACGTGACAGACTCCTTTTTACTTTTCACTTCCGAGTTACCCGCAAATGATTTTTTTTGGACGACAAAAAAATGAATTATCTAATTTTCCCTAGATTTTACATAAGCACATGGTTGCACCTTGCACTTTTTGTTACGGGCAGATGCTTTGTAGTTTTCACTCTCTGTTTTTCTACCCTTTCGCTCAAAGATTCAAATTTAAATCAACAAGTTGTAAATTGAACTTTCAGCCGACAATTGGACTAAAAGGAGTTCTTAAGAAGGCTTTCAACAGAAAACGCTTCAAAAGCTAATTCAAAGAGATTAAAGTCACCCAGGAACCTGCTTAGCAGTAACAAATCAAGCTAACTTTGATTGAACGCCTCACGAAACAAGTCTCGACTGGAATTTGTGTCTTTCCTAATATCTAAAGTCAATTATTGGTTTGTTTGTTCCCTTTTTTGTTTGACAAGAAGAGAATTTTAAAACATCACCATAATTTCTTGAAAGAAGCTTTAATACTTACCAAGTATCTATCCATCTGATTGGATCTCTTAGTTTGATCCATTTTAAATTCAGTCTAATCTCGTTCCTGGCTTGTTATAACTATTGAACAATGTCTGAACTTTGGAATGAAAAGTCAGATTCGTCTGACAAGAGACCTGGTATCCCACCTTTGCAAGGGTAAGTACCACATATTGTCTTTTGCATACAGCAAAACTTTATGATAGAAGAACTAACAAATTTTTATTCTAGTCGACAAGGTGCCCCCGTTCTACCCCCACCACCAATACCTTCACATTCATCTATAGAGTCAAGTAAGTATCATTAAACAAGTCCGCGTGAATCAACTGGTCAAATCAGTGTCTCATATCCATGAGAGGCTCTATGGTTCTTTGATAGTTTGATCTATTTCATTTTTGATAAAACAAATATTAACAAGTTATTTTAAGGTGGCTACTATACACTTCCTTCCATAGGTCGTTTGGGCAACTCAACTCACAATTTTGTCCTCAATCCAGTGAATAATGGTATCAATCCAGTAAGTCCAACTATCACTCTTTGATGAGTTCTTTTTAATTGCAAGTACTAATATTATCTACCTAGCCTCCTCTGAATTTCCAAGTCAAGTCCGAGGGCCAACAACAAGTACCACCTCCTCAGTCTTTATCTCAAGGAATCCCTAATCAAAGCCAAAACCAAGGGCAGCAACAACCACCACAAGGACAACAGCCGCCACAGGATCAACAGGGGCAGCAACATTTGGGCCAACCACCTCAGCAACAGCAGCCCCAACAACAACAGCCATCCCAACCCCAAGCTCAAGAAGCCCCTCAGCAGCAGCAGCACCAACAACAACAACAACAACAACAACAACAGCAGCAGCAGCAGCAGCAGCAGCAGCAACAACAACCACAGCAGCAGACACCGCAGGCCCCACCTGCTGGCACAGGTGCGTCGTTATCAGCTTCTGCTTACAGACCGCTAAATGTTAAGGATGCTCTATCGTACTTAGACCAAGTAAAAGTTCAGTTTCAAAATCGCCCTGACGTCTACAATCATTTCCTAGACATCATGAAAGACTTCAAAAGTCAATCGATTGATACACCAGGAGTTATCGATCGAGTTTCGACGTTATTTAGAGGTCATCCGACCTTGATTCAAGGATTCAATACTTTCTTACCCCCAGGTTATAGAATTGAATGTTCGCTAGACCCAGGCGATCCAAATCCTATAAGGGTGACAACCCCATTAGGTACTACTACCACTATCACTGATCCAAAACAAAGGAGTGTTTATGAGCCAGGTCACGATTATGAAGGTCAACCTCCAAATGGACCTCCATTCGGTGCTCAGCAAGGACCAGCTCCACAAGAGCAGCAACAGCAACAACAACAGTTGCAACAACAGCAGCAACAACAACAGCAACATCATCATCAACAACAGCAACAGCACCAGCACCAGCATCATCAACACCAACACCCTCAACAGCAACATCAGCAGCAGCAACAGCAACAGATTCAAAACCAAGCACAACAGCAAATCAATGCTCATGGCGGACCACCAGGATTTCCAGGGCAGCAAGAACCATTCCCATATCAAAATGCTCAGGATCAACAGTCATCACTTTCACACTTACAGGCTGTTGCAAACCGTGGTGGTGCTGCTGCTGCCAATTTGAACTCATTGAATGAAAGAAAATCAGGTGGTCCAGTAGAATTCAACCATGCCATCAATTATGTCAACAAAATTAAAACTAGGTTTGCCAATCAACCTGATATCTACAAGCATTTTCTAGAAATTCTACAAACCTATCAGAGAGAGCAGAAGCCAATTGCTGAAGTTTACTCCCAAGTTACAATCCTATTCCAAAATGCACCAGATTTACTCGATGATTTCAAGCAATTTTTACCAGATCCAAGTGCTGCACCAGGAAGTGCCACCAGTGCGTTGTTACCACCCCAGCAACAGCAACAACATCAACAGCAACAAGAATACTACCAACAGCCTGCATCTGCTCAATCCCAATTACCACCAGTTGGTAACTTTTCGCCTCCAACTATTGGTGGCCCTGCCAAAGGCAAAAAATTGGATGGTGCAGATCAGCAAGAAGCAGCAAAGTTCAATAGCAAACAAGTTGCTACATCGAATTTGAGAGGTTCAGTATCAGGCCCAAGACGTAAAGTTAATGAAGATACCACACCAACATTAGTGCCAGGTGTTCCAGAACCGGTTGAACCACTAACTAAAACCTCTAATTTGATCGAAGAGATTAGCTTTTTTGATAAAGTTAAAAAGGCCATCGGTAGTAAACAAAGCTATAACGAATTCTTGAAGATCCTCAATTTATTCAATCAGGACTTAATTGATAAGGAAATTCTGGTTCAGCGTGTCGAGGGTTTTATCGGATCCCACCAAGATCTATTTGAGTGGTTCAAGAGTTTTGTTGGTTATGACGAAAAGCCACATCACATAGAAAATATAACCTTCAAAAAGCATCAACTTGATTTGTTACTTTGTAAACCTTATGGCCCAAGTTATAGAAAATTACCAAAGGTGGAGACATATATGCCTTGCTCAGGTAGAGATGAAATGTGTTGGGAGGTCTTAAATGATGAATGGGTCGGTCACCCAACGTGGGCTTCTGAGGATTCCGGGTTCATTGCCCACCGTAAAAATCAGTATGAAGAGATCTTATTCAGGATTGAAGAAGAAAGACATGAATACGACTTTTACATGGAGGCTAACCTAAGAACAATTCAAACCTTCGAAACAATTGCCAATAGAATTGCCAACATGACACTTGAGGAGAAGATACAATTCAAACTGCCTCTTGGCTTAGGTCATAGCTCTCAAACTATTTACAAAAAAGTGATTCGTAAAATTTATGGTAAAGAGAAAGGGTTCGAAGTTATTGACGCCTTGCACGAGAATCCATCAGTTGCAGTCCCTGTTGTCTTGAAAAGATTGAAGCAAAAGGATGAGGAATGGAGAAGAGCTCACCGCGAATGGAATAAAGTCTGGAGAGAAATGGAACAGAAAGTGTTTTTCAAATCGCTGGATCATTTAGGTCTAACGTTCAAACAAGCTGATAAGAAGTTGTTGACCACAAAACAATTGGTCTCCGAGATTAGCACTATCAAATCTGAACAGAACAACAAGCGATTACATCCTTTGACTCCAAAAGCTCAAAAACAACTTGATTTTGATTTTACTGATGCCGATATTTTGTTCGATATCGCAAAATTAGTCTACGTGTTTTTAAACACGGGGAGCTCATATTCTGTGAATGACAAAGAAAGGCTCTATGATTTTTTCAAGTCTTTCATTTCATTGTTTTTTGCTATTGATTCAGAAAAGGTCGAGGAAGCACTATCAAAGAGAATCGCCAGTGACGGTGGAAATGAGAAGAGCTCAATCACAACCCCTGTCCCTGTCACATCCGACTCGGAAAGCACACGTAAACGTCATCGCGAGCCTGATTTATTAAAAGATGTGCTACGAAAATCAAAACAGCCAAAAAGTACAAAGGACGAGTTAGCAGATGGCGCTGCATCTCAAGCACACGAACGTAATGAATCAGAGGAGAAGGCCAGGGAGGCTGAAAGCGAACCAGAAGTTGACACAGAAGCTGAACAAGACCAAGATCAAGAGCTTGACGGCAATCTAGATACATGGGTTCAGACTAGCTCTAACGAATTTCAAAGTGCCAATGCTGTTAATGATGAGAGAAAAATTTTCAACTTGTTCGGTAATACCAATATCTATGTCTTTGTGCGTCATTTGAGAGTATTGTACGATAGATTGCTTGAAGTTAAAAAGATCAACGATGAGGTCACGCTAGATATTAAGACTCGTACCGATGTTCAATTTGCAAAAGACTTAAACTTAGTATCCAACCAATTGGAAGACTTAGGTCTACAATTCGCCAAAGAGGATGCATACTCACAACTGTTGGCTCTATCGGAAAGAGTTATCGAAGGTGACGTTGAACATCAATGGTTCGAAGAGTCCCTGCGCCAGGCATACAGAAACAGAGCTTACAAATTATATACAGTTGACAAGGTCACTCAAGCTCTTGTTAAACACCTCCACTCTATTTTGACTGATCCTCGTTCTTCAGAAATTTTAGTCTTATTTGAAAAAGATAGAAAGTCGATCACAACTAGCGCTAAGGATCAAATCATCTACCGTAACGCTGTCAGATCTCAAATGAATTCAGAAGAGAACATGTTTAGAATTGAGTACAACGAACACAATGGTCATGTTGCAATTCAATATGTTGCTCTAGATGATTTAACGTTACAAGATCACAAGAATGACGAGGATAAATGGAACTACTACTTGACCTCTTATATTATTGCTCATCCAACTGAGGGAGTTAGTGTTAGTGAGGTTAGACTACCATTTTTGAAGTCACACGATATTGAAGATGCTGATGAGGCTGACCTTGAAGGTTATATTGACTCACAACTTAAAATCAAGGTTGCCAAAGAAAGCTACAAGCTATTTTTTGAGAAAGAAACGAATGATGAATTTACAAGATATTCCATCTATAACAATCCTGCTAGAGTGAATACTAAAGCAGTGGAGAAATTACCAAAGAAAGTTGACGATAAGCTGGCTTCTATTTTGGATAATGAAAACGAGCTTCGTGATGCTAATGAAAAATTTGCTGCTTTGATCGAGTCTCCAGAAAAATTCAAGGTACTAGTAGAACAAAAGCAGTCCAATTCGCAAGAAATTCTTCAAGAATCAAATGAAGAAGTTGACCAAGATAAGACAATCGAGAAAGCTGATGAGACATTACTTGACCCTTCACATGTCAAAAAATTGAATCCTGCTATCGCTTCAGTTCTTGAACATGATGTCACTGTCGATGCTGATTCCACAATCCCGCAAGATGATACTGAAATTAAAGGTAATGATACTACCACAGAAGAAAATGCCAACCCTGATGAGACCAGCCAAACGGACACCACCAGCATAATAACGGATCAGGCTAAAGCTGTTCCAACGACTACAGAGCCCACATCATCGCTTGACACAGATGGTGATACCAGAATGGAATGATTGCTGTCCAAAAAATCCATAGAATTCCTTATATTGGAATGCTTATTATTATTTTTTTTTATTTGAGTTTTATTTGTATAGTGTATTAAAAGAATGGCCTGTTTTATTAAAAAGAATGACACTGTAATACGAAGAACTCCATTTAAACGAAGTGAACTATAAACTAATAACTCGTATCAACACCAAAATCTGATAGCTTTTCACCATACATATTATGCCACTCCAGTTCCTCGCTAATTGAGTGCCTTGTTTGTCTCTTTTTCAACTCGCTCGAACTATCACTCGTATGAGTAGTAATTGGAAGTGATTTATCTTCATGATGTCCATCAGGTGGCCAAGGTAAAGAGCTTAAATCATCATCATCATCATTATCCCCATCTCCATCACTAACAAATTCACTCTTCTGAAAAGATAGTCCATCCCCTCGTGCACCACCCCAAAAGAACACCCAATTCCATGGATTACCAAAGGAATTCAACAGATTCGTCCAAGGGTCAACATCATATGGAAACACGATTGCATCTATGTCAAAAGCAGGAGGAATCTCATCTTCACCATCAGAATCTTTAAAAACTCTATGAACGGAAGACCATGTGGTAAACGACTTCAATTCTTTGTTGAACAACAACTCATAGTTGTCCTTTATCTTTTCCCAAAGTCTTGGGCTCTTAATCTGTGCCTCAATCCTATCATATTCCCAAGACTCGATTTCAGTCATACCAGAAAATAGAATTCTATAAAACCATCTTATAGTCATTAAACCAACACTTACCAGCACTAGAAAACTCAAAGGCGTCAATATGATAACCATTGATAGCTCAACTTTTGACACAAGATATATAGGAAGATGTCTATCATTCCAGAGAGCGACTACGCGCTGGCAAAGATGGTATAATGCAAAAGTATTGGTGTAGTCTACCCATAAAAGAAATCTCAAGAAATGGGGCATGTTATGATGACCAACACAATTCGCTATCCAAGGACCTATTTTTCCCATGTTAGTTCGATCCTAGATGGCATAAGAGTGCTAATGTTACTTACAATGATGGTCCATCTCAAGAATACATTTTTGACAAGTCTTACAATGGTGTGCTCTTTCAGGTTTGTAGTTCTCACACTTCCTACACCATCTCCTCCATTGGCCATTCAAAGGTTTGAAATTCTTAGGTGGTGATCCTGGTTCCTTGTAAATAGCCACAAGGTAACAAACCCAAAGACAAGTCAAACAAAATTGAAACCATATCTGTTTCTCTGTACTCATGTATTTGTAAAAAATGAAGAGATGACTACCGTACCCTATGGAAGCTATTACAACCGTGGGAATCTGAGCCCAATGAAGTTAGTTAAACTCGAACAAGATGTGAGGAAAATCTCGATCTTACCTACCCCAATTCCCAATAAAGGCGGGAGATTCCAGACCATTTTTAAGGTCTAGCGAATCAGTACTTGAGCGGTTATCAAAATTCAATCATGAACGTTTCCAGAGATGTTCTTTTAAGCCTTTTGATTTATGCCCGATCACTTGAATATTTACATTTCTTAGATGAAAAATATTACGTCATCAAAGTGCCCCATTCCATGTCATGTGTTTATAGTTTGTAGTCTTTAGCATTTTTTTTCAAAAGAACAGTAGCTCTTATGGCCAAGTTGGTAAGGCGCTACACTAGTAATGTAGCGATCCTCAGTTCGACTCTGAGTGAGAGCATTTTTTTTTCAACTCTAATCATTTTTCTGGTACACAAAGCAAGTTTTATATTATTCGTTTGATAAGTTACTCTGTTCCATTTGATGTTCTATATCCTTTCAAACTTTTCTAGCTATTTAATCTTCTCCTCACTCTACCATAGTGTACAATTACAAGTCAACTCTTATACTGTTTAAAGCTTGTTGTTCAGCTCGAGTTTGAAGCTATGACCTCATCTAGTCCAAGGTCAGTTTCAGATTCATCACCACAACAGGTTCAACCATCCGCTGACCATCAACTTTCTTCTTCTACAGAGAATGGAAGACAAGGTGTAGGTGTACGAAGCAGTGCTTTGAATAGCCAAGACTCAGAGGTACCCAAGAGACAGTTGAGGAGAGTCGATAGAAGATCCATAAAACGATCGAAGACTCATCAGAGAAAATCCTTAGGACAGGCTACAGCGGGCCATAACAACCCCATAGAATATTGGGATAGTTCAGGTGTTGAAAAGGTGGCTTCTGTCAATAATATTAAGAAGCTTCACATATTTGACTTTGATAATACCCTTTTCAGATCACCATCACCAAATCCTGCACTATACAATGAACAATCAATAGGGTATTTGACAAACGCAGAGACACTGCATGGTGGTGGTTGGTGGTCATACCCTTTGGTGTTGAAGAATGCCGGAGAGGGCTGGGATTTGGAAAAGGAACGTAGCTGGGAGTCTTTTTGGAACAAAGACGTTGTGGAATTGTTGAAATTGTCTTTTCAAGACGAAGATACGTTGACAGTGATAATGACTGGTAGGAAGGAAAAGTTATTTGCTGAACTGCTAAAAGAAATATTAGACACCAGAGAGTTGAAATATGATGCTCTAATATTGAAAAGAGAAGGGTTTGAAAGTACCATAAGCTTCAAAACAAAAGTGTTGACCGAAATTTTGGAGTATTACGTTGGTATTGGGGAAGTAGTGATCTATGATGATAGAAAAAGTCAGCTAAATGGGTTACAAAGTTGTTTGAATGAATATATCGAAGCTGTCAGACCAGATCTTATATATTCGTTGGTTCCAGTCTTCACCCACACCAAATATCTTGAACCCAAGACTGAGCGTAAATTAGTGGAAGAATATATAGAACAGCACAACTTTCAAGTTGAGAGCTCATCAAAGCTTGTTCTGAAGAAAAGCTTCTTTTACTCTGCGTATATTCTAGATACGGACACAAAGGCAGATTTGATCAAAAACTTGGTTCAAAACTATCCAGAGCAATTTGATGAGAAAGTTTTAATGTGTTCAAGATTCCAAGTTGATTTCATACCAATATCGAAAAGTAAGCTATCAAAAGTACAGGAAACAGATTTGAAAAAATTTGAACAGTTCGAATGGGAAGCTTATGAATTAGGATCATCTGAAGATGGAAATTTCGCTCTCAAGGTCAAACCATTAAACGAAAGCGCATTGACTTACAAAACACCTGCGATGCTGTCAATTGCAAGTAAAGGAAAATCTTCAAACTCACCTGTAGAAGCCTTTGAAAAAATAGATAATTGGATTCCCTTACAAGCGAATTTAACATTTAACACTAGAGTTGGTCAAGTTGTCACTTTCAAAATTGTCAGCGATATTCACGAAGGTAAACATCGTAAGAGAACAGGTTGAATTGTGCTACAACACGTTAGATTGTGCTAGATATTCACGATAAATTCAAATATACAAAACGTTATATATAAGTTAATAAATTGTAGGGATACACCAGCCCAGCGAATTAACTTGAGAAAAAGTTATAACTCGCCAAAGGGCATTAAGACTATCCAATCACCACCCAAAAGATAGGTCAGCAATATACCTTCCATTTCTGCACAAGTACGGCGCCACAAGGTAGTAGAGAATAAATACCAGGTGGGATTTGACAAAATGTGCAATTACTAAAGAGCTAAAAGCTAATCCGCTGACCATGTGTTCGATTCTTAGTGAGAAAACTAGTGATGATCTCACCACTATGAGAAAATCAAGACTAGTTAACAGTTCCACAAGAACAGAATCTAAACCCACAGAGCATTGAAGAGCATGGCTTTTACGCAAAGCATAGTTGCTCAGAATTGTTGAAACTTTCATTATAAGTTGTAAAGTAGAAAGTGAAAAGTTTTAAAATTTTTTTTTTGCCCATCTTCACCAGTTTTTGGAAGAGACACGAAAAGAGCACAAATTTGGTGAAGAAAAATAGTACTGCTTTACATTACGCGTTTTCCATTATTGCGTACGTTAGTGGCTAAAGGGGGCATTGACACACTTGATACATTGCAAGTTTACAAATACTACAATGGATGTATCAAATCTGGCTATCGTCTGGCACGATGGTAATGAACCAGTTTATAGCGTGCATTACCAGCCTAACACTGAAAACTTAAAGTCCGAAAGACTGGCGAGTGGTGGTGGTGATAACAACGTTCGTGTAAGTGTTTTCCGAGATTCATTATCAGACAGCATCATGAGTACTAACATTTCAAAGATATGGAGAGTAAAGGATACCAATGATGGTGTCAAAGTCGAGTATTTATCAACATTAGCTAGGCATACTCAGGCAGTTAATGTCGTTCGCTTTGATCCAAAGGGTGAAGTTTTAGCTACTGCAGGGGATGATGGTACAGTATTACTTTGGACATTGAGTGATTCTATTATCAGAGAATTTGGACAGGAAGAAGATGAAGATGTACAAGAGTCCTGGATTTTGAGACATGCTTGTAGATCCAGCTCGTCTGAGATCTATGACCTTTCTTGGTCCTCTGATTCGAAATACATAATTACAGGTTCGACAGATAATGTCTCAAGAATCTATGATGCTAACACTGGCCAGCAAGTGAGCCAAATTGCTGAACATAATCACTATGTACAGGGTGTTGCTTGGGATCCACTGGGTAAGTATATCGCTACTCAATCAGCGGATCGTTCTGTTCACATATATTCTTTAAATTCAAATTCAAATGGGACTGGCAATGGAAGTGCTAAAGGTCAACTGGGTATATCACCTACAGTTTATTTCAAGATTTCAAGGGCTGAATTACCTACAAGGGTATTTACAATACCTGAAAAATATGAAGAAAATACCACAACCACAGAATCATCTCGGTCTACGCCTTCAGTGGTGACGACAGCCTCTTCACCAAGAAGTCCATCCCCATTACCTGCCGTGAGAAGTCAACATTCTCCATTACTAAATTTCAATCAACTCAAGAGCTCGATGCTTTACCACACTGAAAACATGGAGTCATTCTTTAGAAGGTTGTCGTTCTCACCAGACGGTAGTTTCCTATTTACACCGTCAGGAATCTTCAAAAATGCTCAATCCAATAGTACCGATGATAAACAAGAAGAATTGACAAACACAGTTTATATATATTCCCGACAAGGTTTGAACAGAAATCCAATCGCACATTTACCTGGATTCAAGAAGCCCGTTCTTGTGGTTTCATTCTCGCCTGTCTTTTACGAGCTTGACAAGAATGTTAAAACGGAAACAGTATTTGATCTACCCTACAAACTGGTCTATGCAGTTGCTACCCAAGACTCTGTCTTTATATTTGACACACAACACATAAGAGCTTTAGGATCAGTATCGAGCATACATTATAGAATATTGACTGATTTGTCTTGGAACTCTGATGGAAATTCTTTGATTGTAAGCTCTGCAGATGGTTTTTGTACTTCAATCAAGTTCAATGATAATGAATTGGGGACAAAGCTATCAGTTAACTACAAAACATTGCTCCCTGAAAACAAGCTCGAAGCACACTCCAAAATGGAGTCGCCTCAAGTAAAGAAAAGGCAGAACAATGACTTGTTGGATTCCATATCTAAGAAAAATAAGCCTGACTCTCCCCAATTTAGGGCTTCTTCCAAACCACAACTGACAACATCAATATTAACCTCTCCTTCGAAATCTTCCAATTCGACGACGAAGAAGAAAACCTTGATAAGCTCCGAAGAGGTCAAACCTATAATACCAATTGTGGACTTGTTGACCAGAAGTAAAGAGAAGGGCAAAAATGAGGAAAAAACTGAATTGATAGGGCAAGTGGAAAAGACTATACACAATCCACCAGTGAAACAGAAGAAACGAGTATCCCCAACATTAATGACAGTATCCACGGACAAAGAGTCTTGAATATGAACCACATCAGTAAATATAAGATCTCTTACTACATAAACAATTTGATAGGTATTATGTGAGCTCAGATATGTATTCAGATTATTGCAAACTTGACAAATCTTGTTCGTTGCGCAATTGAGCCGCTAGTCTTTCTCGTGCTTTTAAAATCATCTCAGCTTTCTTCTCTTGTAAAGTTTGTGCTCTATCGTCAGCAGAATCTGACCATGATTTAGCACTTACCTTTTTAGAAGTGGCATTACTGACAGAAGCACCGGAAGTTTTAGCACTCGAACTAGTGTTTTGTTCGTCAATCCCATATTTCTTCAACAGGTTCACAGGCTTGATATTGTCCTGTCTATTTCTTTCATCTTGGGCATTATCAGCAGTATTTTGTCTTGGTTGCTCACCAGGCGGATATGGCAAGTTACCATCACGTAAGATTCTATCAACGGTCTCTTGGATGGATCCGGTTCTCTGCAAGTCATATCTGATTTGAGGTATTGAGAGATGTGGTGCAATCTGCTGTACAACCTCAATCATATCTGTGGTCACCGGGCGACGGTTTGCTTGCTGTTGCTGTTGTAGTTCTTGTTGGCGTTGTTCTTGTTGATTTAGGCCTGAGTTTCTCACGCCTTCGATTACTGAATCGTCAGAGCTAATAAACCATCTTAAAAAGATGAATGCAATGATCAAAGAAACGATAAAGGTAATCGTGGAAGAATCCATGGTGATAATAAGGAAGATATAGTAGGTATTAGGTTGGAGCTTATCAGGAATCTTAAAAGACAAACAGTAAAGTTCATGTGTTAGTAGTTTAATAGGTGTAATGATTTTAAAAAAAATCAACACTTTTCAGTCGCCCTTTTTTCCCTTGGCCTCACTACTTGAAATTTCTACTCCGTTAGAGTAGCCGAAAAAGACCTAAGTTTGCACACCGAGGGCCCTGAATCTTTAAAGGTCACCATCAGCAAAAAACCATTACGAGGTCACCAAGAACATTGGAAAACTACAGAGTCAATGCCATGTAAAAGCCATTTTAGTGATGGTATTAAACTGTATATTAGCCTGCAGAGATCAAGGTCACTGTTTGAGATTTAATTTGAAGGCTTTATCTTGATTATTCACTTTGTAAAGAAAGCTGGTTATTATTTCGCTCTCCTTTACGGGTTGTGCAAGGAGGTGTCTCTTCACAGAGGCGGCAAGTTCAGATTTAGTCACTCTGTCTTTAAATTTAAAACTGTGTGATTTCTTTCCTATTTCTGATGCAAGGAGGTACCCATTCTGACTTAAGGAGCTCTTTATTGGTAAACCGTATTGATCTTTGTATTTTCTTAGTGTGGAATCAGGCAGCGATTCGAAATCAAGTGGATCAGCTATTACTTGGTCTAGAGGACCGTTAGAGTGTATATGTCTTGCAAGTAGTTCAGCCTGGGCAGCCTGAGCAGCGGCATTTCTAGCTTTAGTGGAAGCCCTAGAATTTGTGTTTGAGTTGTTGTTCTGTTTGGCCTCAGACTCAGAGGCAGAAGGTGCTTCTTTATTGGACGACTTTGGAGGCATGATCGTAATGGGAGAAATATAATAAGGGACAAATCTAGGCACGCTTTAAAAAGCTAAAAAAACGTTATTTGGTAGATTAAATAGTAAATTGACTTTTATAACATCAATTGAGTCCTACAGATCTCTCCATTAAATTAGTCTTTTTTTTTTTTTTGGTTTTTTTCTGTGTCAAAATTTATAAACATAAAAAATCTTCCGGGGCCACATAAGGATATTTTTCAGCTCTACGCTTGATTTCAATACATCATTATCAATTAAATTATCTATAGAGACTAATTATTAACTTTTTTTCGTTTCTCATTTTTTCACCTTTTCAATGAGGGTTATTGCCTGTTCAAGTACCTCGAATATACCCACGCTTTCATCCATCAAACCAACTGTAGCGTCACGCAATGCCAGCATTGCAACAGTGTGTTCAATTCTGGAAATGAAAATTTCATAGAAATTAGGGTCCAAATGATCACTTTTTTTGATCTTGGTAAGATCGGAGGGTTGATTGAATAGAATGGAGCTAAGTTGGCCTAATCTCATGGCTATATCCCTTAATTTATAAACATCGTCAGTAACCAAATCAGGTTTTCTTTGAAATTTGAATCTTGATCCAAGAGATTTAGGGAAAATGGTCGTAATCTCTTCTTCTGTCTCCAACCCTTTTAATTGAACTTTCCCTAGAGGTTCATACCTCCAGCCAATGCTAGAGAGAATCTCAAACTCATTCTTTAAGATTTCAGAGGCTTCTCCGTTGCCAAAAGCTTCTTGCAGTGTCAACCCATCATTTGTTAGATATGTCGCCTTTTCTATTCTTCTAAATTCATTCAAACAATCCAACGTTAATGTGATTTCACCACCATCAGCTACAGCACAAACTCGAGCAGTTTTATTAACCATAGGCCCAAAATAATCCATTCTTCTTGTGATGATGTCTGGTTCGCAAACAGGGATACCCCAATGAATACCCATACGAACCGATAAACCCTTATAGATCAAATTTCCGTTGGCATCCTTAAACTCGCAACCTTCTTCACTTTGAATTATTTCTGCAGGCCAATCCTCTTGCAAAAGTTGTTGTTGAACATTGAAGGACCATATCATAGCTGATGTTACAGTTGGGAACGAAACCATAAATGCATCACCTTCTGTTTTCACTTCATATCCACCAACAATATGTAGCTGTCTTCTCATTATATCGTTATGTGTTCTGATTGCAGATCTCATCGCCAATGGATAATTCTCCCACAAAGAAGTAGAGTTTTTAATATCCGTGAAGACCATAGCCAGTTCACCAATTGGTGGTTGAATCTCAGGCTTCAATCTTCTCAAACTCGAATCTTCAACGTGGATTCTTCCAACTGGTATACTCTTTTTCTTTGCCTTTCTCTTTGTTAAAACTATCGATGCAACTTTGGAAGTACACCCGTAAGAGATTGCATAATCTCTTAGTTTCTCAGCTGTTAGCATAGGGTTATCATTTTCCCTAACGACATCGCCAATAGTCTTTATTGGCAAATAATCGAAAAGTTCTTTAGTACCTATGACTAAGACTTCATCGTGGAATGTGGTTTCCGAGATATCAGGTCCAGTGTGGATATGTGGTAGAAGATCTGTAAAACCAGCAGCTCTTGAAACTTGGGAAACACCATCTACTTTATCATTACTTGATACAAAGCCACCACTTGTTCTCACTCTGTCAAATTCGACAGTACTTGAAGGTTGGTGGTTTACACTCAAAAACTTATAACTACCATCAGGTTTGGCCAGCATCACCATAGTATCCCCAATGTTTGCTGTGTACAGCTTACTTCCTTTAACATAGACAATAGTTACCGTTGATCCAGTCAATGCATCTTCAGAGTTCAGCTCAGACTTGCTTATAATACCATTCAACTGTAAAAATGTATGTCTCAAAGCAGTTACAATGTCAGATTTCACTAATTCACGCTCAAAGACTTTGTGAAAATTCTCACGAATGATATGTGATATCTTACCAGAATATAGACCATCAAATAGCGCTATTAAAGTACCACCGTCAATTTTCTCATGAACTGAATCTCTTGCATAGATCATTTTGTTTACTCTATCTGAAATACCATAAGACATCTCACCCAAAGTGGTTGGCGTGGTACGTACTCTAACCTTCATCGATTCATCAGGTAATGATTGAGTTGTAATTGTTAAATCCATTAAACCTAATAATCTTAATTTTGGTAAATTTAGATCTTCTGTGATTTCCAGTTTTTTGTTCCCAGAAAGATTCAAATATTTTAAGTTCAAGTTCGTTTTCCAATTCCATTCATATCGACTGTTTGAAGTATTGTACTTCAGGTCATTGGAGCCGACATCAATGATTTCAAGGTTACTTAGGTGACTCAAATCAGAAGGTAATGTTCTAAATCTGTTACCATTCAAGCATAAAACTCTTAATGTCTGTAGTTGGTCAAAATCATCTGGTAAAGTACTTAACGTATTACCAGAAAGATATAGTTCGTCCAAAGCAGAGTTTGTACCAAGAGTACCAACAGGTATGTCGGCCACTCTGTTATAAGCCAATGATAAGATTTTTAGCTTGGAAAAACTCTTGATGCTGTATAAACAATTTTCATCTAATTGATTGTCAGCAGCTCTTAGATAGACCAAATTGTCGAACTCAGGAGTAGGAATTTCAGAAATAAGATTCGATGAAATGTTCAAGCTTTCTAAAAAGGAGAGGTCCGGTATGGACTTTAGATTATTGTCATGTATGTCTAAAGATTTCAACTTGGCCAACTCTTTGAATTCAGGAAGCTTTTCTAAATTGTTACTATAAATTGACAGTTCCCTCAAATTTTGCAAAACTGAAATGTCAGGTAATTCTCTCAATGCATTTTTACTCAATTCTAATTTCTCAAGTTTAGTAAATGACAAGATTACTTTTGGTAAGGTAGTTAATTTTGCCTTAGATAAGTTCAAAGATGCTAAGTTTTTACTTAAAATGTTTAATTGAGTGATTGGATTTCTTTGTAAGTCTAAAGTTTTCAAGCTTAACAGTGGATCGGCAATGTTTGATATATCGTTGTTGGTCAGGTATAAGTTTTCAATGTTACAACTGTTTAGATGGATCTCACTTATATCATTATGTCTCAAATTTAGCGTTCTCAAATTTGTAAGATTGATGTCAACAAATGTCAAATAGTTACTTGAAATGTTGATTTTTTTCACAGATCTCAATTTATTAATTGATTCTGGTAATGTGGACAACTTGTTGTATGATAAGTCCAATTGCAATAGATTTGTCAAACTGTTAACAGTCTCTGGATATACGCTAAAGTTATTGGAGCTTATATCTAAAATTTTCAAGCTAGGAGGCAATTGAGGTAAACTTGACAATTTGTTACAACTCAAAGTTAAGATTGATAAATTTCTCAAAATTGAAATTGTTGGAGGAATCGCAGCTATGAAATTTCTCTCAAGATCCAAAGATACCAATTCTCTTGCAAATGAGATATTTGGAGGAAATGTTTTAGTTCTGATATTAACCATTCTTAAACTACTCAGTTGACTATCTGGCATTTGGAAGAAATCAATTGGTAATGAGATATCACCATTATTTGAAACGTCTAAACTCTGAACTTTTGAAGAATAGCATAATGCTGGAATTTTTTGTAAATCTTTACTTTTCAAATTTACATGAACCAAATCTCTATTGATGTACTCTTCCTCTGTTGGACTTAGTTGTTTCAATACATCATGGTGTAAAATAAATTTGAACAGATGACTCAAATCATATCTACCAACCTCATCCAGTAGATCAGTTTCTTGATAACCAGATAGTAACAAAAGATTTGATTGTATTTTGATTGGCCTTTGATTTGCTTCCAATTTTTTAGTGACTTTACCAACTCTTAAACTTAACTTATAATCACCAATCAATTGATATTTTTTTTTCAAGAACTTGATCAATTCATCAACGTTCTCATTATATGGTCTCTTTAATGTTGATGTAAAGGCATCGTCTTCACCAAATATTCTCACATGATATTGTTTGTCATCAGATTTTACTTCATCATTGAATTGTTTGACGGTATAGTTTTTTCGAATGACATAGTCATCATCATCATCACTTGATATATCTTTGACGTCAGCATTTTTTACATCCCAACTCTCTGGAGGAGCCCATGTATCTTTTCTTGATTGTGGCACTTCTACATCTTCGTATTTCAGAGGCGAGTATACTTCCTGATCATCCATTGGTCCGTCTTCATTATTAACCTCTTTAGTAACAATACCAGACATATCATTCAAATCATTAAGATTGATTGTAACGACCGATTGCTCTCCGTTCTTATTTTGCAAACTTTCAATGTTATTGCTTATGCTAGGACTGTGATGTAGTTTAGGAACCGTTAACGATCCATGAGATGGATTGATATTATCATTATCATCATAATTAGCGGCATCTTTAAAGTTTCTGTTATCATGCCCAAAGTCATGACCTAGTTCATTACTTTGACTAAGACTTGTTCCTGCAATTCGATCATTATTCCAGTACACCTCGTTTGACTTATTCAAGGCAGATGTCAATGTGGTCAATCCTAATTGTTCTCTGAATCCGCTTACGGAAGGTATTCTTGAATTTTTTGATATACTTGATCTAGCTGATAAACTTCCATCAGTACTAGCGGAATAATTTGAATTGGGTTCACTTTTCTTTCTTTCATCTTTTATAGAGTTAATGAATTTACCGAATAAACTTCTTTTTGGTTTAACTTTTATTGGATGTTGTAACGGAGGAATGATTAGTTCGCTTTTTGCCTTTTGATGAAATCCCTTATATGAGTTTGAAGGACCACCACTTGGTAAAGAACCATTTCGTACAGAGCTTTCCGCCGAGTGAATAGATTGCGGTGATTGAGGTTCAGCTTGGTCGATGGGATCAATGTCTATATCTGGGATACTTCTTGTGCTATGTTGATGAGTTTGCTGCTGATGATGTTGCTGATTATTGTGTGGGCTCAATTCAGCTAGTGAAACCTTTCTTGAAGTTAAAGGAGAGACATCACCCTCTGATGAGTTTGAATTTGTATTGGAGGCCACCGAGTTCTTCACCTGTCGCGCATGGATGCTATAGTCTCCATCAAAACTGGCCATTGTGATGAGCAGGTTTAGGAAAGTAAAGAACCAAGTGCAAGTGTTTGGAAAGCTTGTAATTGGTTGACGGTTGAAGTTGCTACCTTTTGGATAAAAAGCTGACCGCTGGGTTGTTTGAGTTTTTTTAGTCTAAGCGTAATATGTTTTTTCTAGAATTTAAGCGCCCTAAAAAAAGGTAAGCTACAGAACCTCAAATTTTGATCTGATCGTTTAAAATAAGTCTCTTTTTTTTCTTCTTTTGGGCTTTTTGCTTGTGGTTTTCGGGACTTAATTAATATACACTAAATTTTTTTGGGACTAGAGGCTAAAAAGCAAAATATGCAGCCAAACTTTAAAACTAACAAGTCTTGTTCTTTTTTCTTTTCTTAGGCTTCAAAGATCAGTCTACAAGAAGGATTTGAGTAAAAGATTACTATAATCTATTGAACAAAGTATATATATATATATATACACTCAGCTCGTCTAGGAAAATGCCTTCAGCTACGATAGTCTCCATTGATGGTGATGTACTCATGTGTTAGATCACAAGTCCAAAAATCAGCTTCAGCACCTCCACCAGTTCCTAGTTCGACCAATATCTCTAAATCTTCAAACTCCAAAATTTCACTAGCTCTAGCTTCATCAATATTTTGAGGTTCTCCATTGACTAATAATTGCAAAGTGGAAGATCCATCAGTTGGCACAAATGAAACGTTTGTCTTTGTAGTGTTAACTTCAACATCTGAATATCCGATAGCACATAGGATTCTACCCCAATTAGCATCTTTCCCGTATAAAGCAGTTTTGACTAAGGGTGAATTTGAAATGGTTTTAGCCACTTTGTGAGCATCTTTAAAGGTTAATGCATCTTTAACTTTAATAGTAACGAATTTAGTAGCACCTTCACCATCACGAACGACTAGTTGCGATAGTGTTTGGGCAAATGATGTAATTTCATCACGAATAATTTCATAAGATTCAAGGGTAGTTTCATCAATTTTAGAACCACCAGCGGCACCATTGGCCAAAGCTACGATTGTATCATTAGTCGACATATCACCATCAACTGAAATACAGTTGAAAGAACGATCAACTGCATAAGTTAAGATTTTTTGTAGAGCTTTTGGTTCAATTGGAGCATCTGTAACGAAAAATCCTAATAAGGTTGCCATATTAGGACAAATCATACCGGCACCTTTAGATAATCCTGCAATGGTATATTTAGTGTTGTTGACTAAGATTTCTTTAGATACTAGTTTAGGGAAAGTATCAGTAGTCATAATACCTTTGGCACAAGTTAACCAAGCATCATGATTAGAGCCTAAATTATCAGAATATAATTTAGGTAATGCTGTCAATATCTTATCCATTTGAAGGTTCTGTCCAATTACACCTGTAGACATGATTAAAGTTGATTGATTGGAAGTAGAAGGATTGATTAGTTTATCAACTGTATCAACGATTTCATTTGCATCTTTCAAACCTTGAACTCCAGTGACTGCATTAGCACAACCACTATTTATCACGATTGAATTAATTTGAGAAGTTGATTCTAAAATTTTGGCAGACACTTGTACAGGAGCAGCTTTGAACTTGTTGGTGGTGAAAACCGCAGCTGCACTAGCTGGGATGTCAGAAACTATAAGTGAAAGATCTAATGTGTTATTTTTCTTCACACCAGATGAGACAGCACCAACTTTATAGCCCTTTGGATAAACACCAGTTGTTGGAACATATGTGACATACTTATTAGCAAGTGTAGATACAGTGGAAAAGAGTCTTTTAGAGCTCATGGTCTATTGTGTATGCCTATACCCCTTTTTTTGCAAGTGGATCGTTCTTTGAAATCAGTAGAAGTCATCGATTGAAATGTTCGAAATCTGATAAGATTTTCAGCATCTCGGGAACTATATATATAAATTATTGGCTGTCTATTTGAAGCAGGCAAAAAAAAATAACACTGATAAGAAAGATACCTTTTTCCTAAAACACAACTTTTTCCTCTTCCATAACCATAGTTCAAGTCAAACACAGACAAGCCATGACAATCGATCAATATCATTAGAAAGATATTATCTTTAAATGCAACTCAATCTTTGATTAGACAAATTTTGGCCCAGTGCGCTAAACCGTTTCCCCTTTTGGCGAGATACCCAATTTATTTCGCTCAGTCCCCTCGAAGAAGAACTAGAGCCATCAGGGCAAGGAAAAAAAAAAATTTCACGCTCAACAACCCTTCTATATTCGCCGTGATTGAAGCACAGTTGGGAGTTCAATTACTTAACTTTAAGAACAAGAAATCATTACCATGTCTTCTACTACTGCTACTACTGCTTCCAAGCAACCAGACTACTCATTGAACAACTCTGATGTTGTCGAAAAATATAAGACTGCCGGTGTTATTTCACAAAAAGTTTTGACCCAAGTTAAAGCCTTAGTTGTTGAAGGTGCTAAAATTTATGATATTTCCAAAGCTGGTGATGAATTAATTGAAGAAGAATCATCAAAAATTTACAACAGTAAAAAAAACAAAGTTGAATCTAAAGGTATTGCCTTCCCAACATCTATTTCATTGAATCACATTGCTGATCATTTATCACCAATTAATCCAGAAGATGAAGTTTCAAATTTAACTTTGAAAAATGGTGATGTTGCTAAAATTCATTTAGGTGTTCAAATTGATGGTTTTGCTTCAATTGTTTCTGAAACCATTGTTGTTGGTGCTTCCAAATCTTCCCCAGTCACTGGTAAAAAAGCTGATGTTTTAACTGCTGCATACAAAGCTTCTGAAGCTGCTTTAAGATTGTTGAAACCAGGTAACAAAAACTACGACGTTACTAAAGTTGTTGCTAAAGTTGCTGAACAGTATGGTGTTGTTCCTTTAGAAGGTATGTTGACCCATAATCAAGAACGTAACGTCTTGACTGGTCCAAAAGAATTGATTATAAATCCAAATGAAGAACAAAGATCTCAAGTTGCTCCATTTGAATTTGAAATTGGCCAAGTCTTTGGTTTAGACATCTTGATCTCATCTGGTGAAGGTAAAGTTAAACCAGCTGAGGCTAGAACCACCATTTATAAATTGACTGGTAACAACTATCAATTGAAACTTAAATCATCACATTTGGTTTTGAACGAAATTAAAAGAAAAGCTTCAAATTTCCCATTCTCAATTAAAAACTTGGATGACCCAACTAAAGGTAGAACTGGTTTGAAAGAAAACGTCAGTCATGGTACCATAATTGCATACGATGTCTATCAAGAAAAAGAAGGTGAATTCATTGCTCAAGTTTACGTTACTGTTGCTATCACCAAGAATGGTCTTGTTAAATTCACCTCCACTGAATTTGATGACGAAGTTGTTAAATCTGATAAATCATTAGAAGGTGAATTAAAAGATTTAGTTAGCCAATCTTTGAAAGTTAAAAAGACTAAAGCTCCAAAGGAAGAAGCTAAATAGATCTTTTCAATCTAAGTCATACATTTTTACTAAAGCAGTGTTGTTTGATTTCATCACAAAATAATGCTTAAATGATCATTCATGATACGAATATTTTTCTTTTCCATTTTTTTTTTCTTCTTTTGATTGATCCTTTAAGGACCATTCACAGCAGTATACAATTGCCTTTGGCTTTTCATGCTGTGATACGACTTTGATGCATTTATTGAGAAAAGTTCGTCAAGTGCATTAGTTTTTACTCAATCGATGATATGCAACTCTTTCATTGATTAGTATTGTAAATTTGTAGAGAAGCCATTCTTGCTAAGAGCAAATATCATATACTACGACAAAAGTATGAAACTGTTGAATAGCATCATCTCAACTTAGTTCCTTCAAACCTATGATATATATAGTTTTTGCTATTTTGAACGCGTTTTTTCCAGTAACATAAAAAATCAAATTTACAAAAAAAAAAATTGAATCTCAATGAGCTAACCCAACGATTTGAGTTGGATGAGTTTAAACAGGTTTAAGAGTGCTCCGGTCATTGCTCCATTCACTGCTTGCTGTCATAAATTAGCACATTGTGTGTCTCAACTATTGTCTAGTTACTGGTCGCTATATCTTGCTTCTTTGTCTTCGTTGCTGGTTTACAAAAGTCCCCATTGATATCTTCGGTTTTTATCTTTGTGTGCTACCGTTCCTTGATTGATCTTTTTTGTTGGTTGATTGGCCTTTTATTTTCTTGACTGGTGAAAGTGATCACTCTGGCTGATATATATATATATATATATATTATACTCCAGATTCTCTTGCATATATCCATACCTTTCATTTATGGTTTCTTCTCCTTCAGTGAGGTCTGGCCCCGATGTTGCAGAGACTACACTGCCCTCGCCTGATTCTAGCGTCAAGTCAAGAAGTAATTCCCTTGATAGTTCAGGAAGAAGCTCAAGAAAAAATTCACCTACTTTACCAGAATCTTCAACTGTGGAGAGTAGTCCTGGTGTGAATCCAAAAGAATTGAAGAAAGATCCCTCCATCACAGAGCAACTTTTTGCTAAGAGTCATTCGGTACCCAAACCTGCAAATAAAAGAAGATCCTCTAGAATATCAGAGATAGAATCTGAAACAAAACGTCGTGAGCATGAACAGAAGGTGAAGGACCAAGAACTGACAAAGTTGTTGGATAATAACACTAATAACGAAACCACAGAACCAGAGCTTGTTCTTAAGAAGAGAAAGCTTGACGCTGACGAACGCAATTCCAATACGCCAGTAACTTTACCAAACGCTCCAATACTTGGAAAGGAGGCAAATAAGAACGTCATCAGTCTCTCTTTCAAGGATGGCAAACTACAGTTTAATGAGCCTCCCGTACAAGGGCCCTTGATGTCTGTGACGGGTCTGCCATTGGATGCCCCACCAAATTCAAAGATCAAAAAGGAGAGTTTATGGCCCAAAAAGAAGGGATCAAATGGTAAGAAGGCTACAAGAACAATAACTAAATCACTCTCTGCTAATGAATCTGAGGAAGAATTGGAAGATAGTCCTGACCCTCAAACAAATGGAGAGGATCACCATGAGAGCTACCAAAATGGATTGAAGACGACCATTAATGAGAAGCTTCAAAAACCAAGTGCCATTAGAGCTTCGAAAAACTTGAAACCTAAGAGTAAGAAAGGAGCTGAAAAGTATCAAGTTAGTACGAAGCCATCTTTACCATCTACACCAAGTGCTTCCCGTCCTTCAACTCCAAAGAAAAAGCCAACAAACTCTAAACTGAAAGAGGATGGCAAAAGAAAAATCAAAAATGCATCACCGAAAAAAGCCCGTGGAAATGCATTTGGGTTTGATAATCCAATTCAGCTTGCTGGTGAGAAAAGAGAAAATGCCTTTGACTTTAACGATAACACCAAGGATAATGATGATTTTTGCTCTGCTTGTGGTGAGCCTGGAATTTTTTTATGCTGTGAAGCTTGCCCGAAATCCTTTCACTTCGCTTGTTGTGACCCACCGTATGATGAGGATAATTTACCCGATGATGAATGGTTTTGTAATGAGTGCGCTGCAAAAAAATCATCACCAAAACTAACGGAGACTGGCTTGTTTGGAAAATTACTAAATCAAATTCCTTTGAGAAATCCTATTCAATTTCAAATGCCAAAGAGAATTAGAGATAGATTTGAAGGTGTGATTACTGGAACATATGGTGAATACGAAGATACTGATTATAAACCATTCAAAATTGCGAAAATTAGTGCATTCGAACAAACAGATCCAGACCTTCATTTTGACAAGGATGGTAATCCAATACTTTGTGTGAAGTGTGGGACTAGTGGGATAAGCCCCAACAAACTCAATGGGGAAGCTGATAAGCTTATAATACAGTGTGAATATTGCCCGTCGGCATGGCATCTGGACTGCTTAACCCCACCACTATCTACAGTCAAACAGCTGGGAAGGAAATGGAAATGTCCCAATCATGCTGATCATTTGATTTCTAATAAGTCTAGAAAACTAAAAAAACCAACTATAGTCGATGTTGATTCTGTCCGAGGCTTCAAAAACGATGGTAACATCGAAGTTCAGTTAGAGGATGACGAAGACGATGAAGATTTTGAAAGTGCAAACCGTGATATACCAACTCCTTCGTACTTTAAAAATCATGACACAACCAACGGTGTTGCTGCGGAGTTGAGCAGATCGACCTTAAAACTATGGAATGACCCATTTGTAATTCACAGAGTTCCCGAGCAAGGTATTTTGCTAGACTTTCTTGGAAAGATAAGGGATTCAAAACAATTGCAAAATGAGAAAATAAACGAAATTTGGCGTTTGTCCAGAGAGAATAACAAAATCTTGAACGAACTGGGTACAGACAACAATTACAACAACAGGGAAAAACAGACTATAAAATCACTTGTCGAATTGAAGGAATTGGACTTCAAACAACTGATTGACATTGCGACCAAAGAATTGAAGGAGAATGCTAATGGGAGTATCAAGTGTGAGCCAATCGGAATCAACTGCCACCAAATTTCAGACGAGGAAGTTCGAGAACTGCTTGAAATCAAGAAATTGATGGCACTTAAAGGCAAAGACAAATTAATGGAGTTTTTAAAGAACTGATAACTGATACTATATAGTGCTTCACTTCTACGCGAGTAGGTAAAGTAAACAACCATTTATGTATTGTTTGAATGACAATATCATACGAGTAAAGCCATAAATTTGTAGAGATAAACACAATTATTAGCAAATATAAGAAAACTTGATTTTTGTTCACTCCTCTTCGTTATCTTCATCTTCACTACCTTCCTCAGTATCAATTTCACCATCAAGATTTTCATTCTGAGCATAATTGACACGTTTGCTCCGAGAACTCGATCTTTTTGGGGTGTCTAAATTCCTCTTGACAGACACAGAGAAACTTCTATCACTAGCATCATCATCGGAGTCATTTTTGAATGATCGAGATGTCTTGGGCTTTTTGACCTTTGGTGCTTTAGCTTTTACAAGCAAAGAACTTTCAGCTTTCGATCGCACCCTTTTCACAGATGCTATTGAGCCAATCTTCTGCTTGACAATAGCTTTTAATCTTTTCAAAACATTTTCAGGAATGAAACTTGTGGAAACGATTGTTTGGCCTTCTTTTGTGCTCCTCATAGATTTGAACAAATCAGAAGATAATTCAATCTTACCAGGATAGGTTTGTAATGTCCAGCCTTTGTAATCCCGGAGTTCTTTTATGGCAAGTTGAGTGAGATCGGAGATCTTATAGATGTTGCTAGTGCTGTCATTTCCATCTTTGAAGTCTGTATCGGTATATGAAGCATCTCTGTATTGTTTAACTCTGTTAGCAAAATAGTACAATATGGATATGTTTTGCTCATTAGCAACTGCATCAAGGAAAAAGGAGATATACTCTAAAGCGAATGTATATGCTTTCAACAGACTCTCTTCATCTTCATCTCCAGTGGAGATGTATTCCAAGAACTCTGAATGATGAGCAACAAGATATACTAAACCGGTCAAACTCTTTTCGAAGACCACATCGCCTTTCTTGCTGGTGCTAACTCTTCTTGCGAAAGAGGACTTAATCCAAGTTGAAATATCCAATTTTATATGCTGAACAGGTTCATATGCGATCAAGTAGACTAGTGGTAAAAACTTTAATGAAATCTCTTCATTCTTAAGATATGTTGTCAATTTGTGGATGAAGCTCGACCGAACTTGTTCATTTTCATCCTGGATAAGCAACACTAACCTATCAATAAAAAGTGGTTTAATGAGCTTGTTGTATTTTGGTATCTTAGCAAGCTTCAATAAGTTATATCCAGCTTCTAACCTTAGCCTTTCTTGCACAAGTTTTGGAGTAGGGAAGGTCTCAGATTTAGAATTCACAATCTCACCTCCATTTCCGATTAATGATGATAACAACTTCAAAATATGCTCAGCAACAGATTTAACTGAATCCTCGGTCTCTTCATCAGATACTGCCAATGATCTTAGTCTATTTCTAAAGGCTCTTAGTGCGAAAACTTTAGCTGATAAGGTATTGGAGTCATTTGTGCCTAAAAATTCATCGTTCACCCAACTTGATTTGTCGTCTTCGTCAGAACCCACGATTTCATTACGCAGAAGAATATTTTTAACAAGAAAATGAGTCAACTCGTCCGCATTTACCTCTGGTATCGAAGGGAAAGATTTGAATAGTTCAGACACAACAGCTATATGCGATGCCAGAAACTCACTTTTCACATCAAGGGGATAAATTTTGCCAAACAATGTGGTGGATAAAACATCAGCTTGTGCTGTTAAGAAGATGATCTTTGTGGCATATTTTGCTTCATTTGGAGCCCCTCTTTCACCAAATTCTATGATCTTGTCAAAGAAGTTATAGTCCTTATGGTCAAGATAATTTCTTAGCTTTCTAAAGATGTGATAAAGAGCTTTCAAGGTGTTGATCTGTGACGGATGTTCTCCAGGGGTAGACTTCTTGATTGAATCAACCAGCTCAGAAATTTGGTTTTGGAAAGCAGATGGAGATATTGTTGATATTTGATCGATTAAGTTCTGAGAATCTTTATTGTATTTCTCGTTGTTGTTCAGTTTCAACAATGAAGCAATATTAGATTTGTTGAAGATTGTTTGACTTGATCTATAGACCAAAATTTTGAAAGTTTGGTAAATGTCCTTCACAGAAAAGCTTGCTTGACCGGTAACACTGTTAATGATTTTCGAATCCTGTATTCTATTGAAAAATTCTTTCGTAGAGTTTCTTAAAGTATCATAATCCGAATCATCAGAGATTATTAATTTCAGCAAATAGTAGAGTCTTCTGTTATTGACATTTACGAATCTTTGAATTGATTCTCTAGGAAATAAATGATCAGGAATTGTGACCGCTAACCAATTAATTGTTTTTTGTATCTTGTTCAGCAACTCCTCATTTGAGTTACTACCACCATTGTACTCTTCAGAAAAGGATATCAGCTTTTCCAAAACAGGTACTAACTGTTTTTGCCTTTTATTGAAAGCAATAAATGCTGCTTTTGCTTTCTCATCCAAAGTAGAGTAGACGTTCAGAATTCTCTCAACTCTTTTGACTTCATCATTTTGTGGTGGTAGAAGTTTTTCAAGTAAGGTCTGGTCCACCTGAAAGTTAATATTCTTTTCGTTGATATAATATAAGTTCAAAATCTGATTTGGGAATGTTTTCACTAGTTCGTGTACTTCATCCAAATCTGATGATCCATCTAGGAATATTGTAAGGTAAGTCTCATTAAACAAATTCCCTAATATAGTTAAAGATATATCTCTAATTTCTGGATGTTTTTCTCTTGTCAACTGCACTACTGATTTCAAAATTGAAGTGCTCTGAAGCCTCTCAAGTAGAACGTTTGATGGAATGCTAGCAATACTTTTTATTGTTGCAAATCTAACTCTCTCATCAGTATCAATCAAAGTCTTGGATAACCCATTTGAAATTTCTTGTGCAATGTCACTTCTCTGGACCAAAACTCTGGATGCCTGTTCAACCCATTTAACTCGAACAGAAGGTTGGATATCTAAAGTTTTCTTCATCCAATTGATCCATGTTTGTTTGTGCACTTGTGTAAAGTTCAATCTGGATTGAGATGCTAAGATACTACCTACGGCATCTGTAGCCAATGAACGAATTTCATGGTTATCAGCATTCAATTCATTATCAATCAAACCCATCACTGACCCCAATGTCTCTGGAACGTGTGTCCAAATTTCTATTGATAATCTGTGGAGTTTAGTCAAATTCTTTAGCGACACTTGTGGATCTTCATCATCATGACTTTCATATAACACTTCAGAAAAATACTTCGTCAGGTATCTTGCTAGTCTATCAGGATTTGCATTACAGATGTTCAAACTGAAATTGAGTTGAGATGAGCTAGTGCTTGACAATGATGACGAAACTGACTCGCCTGACCTTGTGCTGCTTGTCAAAAATTTATTCAAAATGAGTTTCAAAACAGGTGTAGTTATGTGTTCCCATTCTGAAATGATCTCAATCAATATGTCAGAGATAATAAGTTCGAGCTTTTTATGAAATTTGTTATTGGTGTCATAAAATAGTTCAAATATGTTTTCAATTAAAGAGGCGTTATCATTTATGTCAGTCACCAAAATGATACTTCTAACTTCAGCTGATCTCGTAATTAGATAGACTTGTTGAGTGTAGTATCCATTCTCAGGGTCAGCTAACTTTTTGAATTGCTTGATAAAGAGCTTGAATATATCTGAGAGTTGCGAATCAGTGTATGGGGCATCTGGAGCGTATATCCTCAACACATCAGACAGAGCGCATGCGACTAAAGCCTGAACACCAGGGTCCTTATGTGAAAGTAGCCTTTTATTAATCAGGTCTTCGCTATATTTATCAAGTGATTTTGTATCAAAGTTCTCTGCATCTACCTGTGAAAGTTCAGTGGATAATGCCTTTTTTTTAAAGGTTAGTTATTCCATAACATTCAATTGTTTGATGTTTCCATATATACATACATCCAAGCGCTCAAGAAGTTCCTTTAACGGAATCGATTCTCTAGGAGAACTTAGAATGCTCTTCTTGAAAGAAAGCTTTGGTAAACTAGAGGTTGTCATTGATCCGATTAATCTTCAAACTTGCTCATTCTACAGACCAGATCACCATAGTGAGAGTTGGTGATGTTTAAAATTTTGACGCGTATGATTTTATTTACACCAAAATTTTCGCGTATGGCACAAAAATTGACTACAAGTTTTCATCTGTGAATAATAGAAAAGAGAAATTGTAACAGGTTCAATGATTGATAAACTAACACTGTGTTGAAGGTATCAATGCTAATTGTATATAGTAGATTTGTAATAATACTTCACGGTGGTTTTAAAGCGTTTCGTCGTTATTCTTAGATTTGAATAGATCTATACATGAGTAGTAAATTAAGTAAATGAATGAGTATGAACTTGCAACTTATCTTTCAATTTGGCTCATCTTCATTTGCTGGACTAGCGACTCCAGCGTCGTTTGAGGCAAGAATATCGAGCTTGGGATTAGCTGTTTTCCCATGTTGAGGCGTTATTGGGGATAATACGACTTTAGATTCTACTCTCCTCAGTACGTCAGAATTCCTTGCTTTAGCAGGTTTCTGGACAACATCCGTGAAGTCATACTTATCGATACCAGCAATATTGTCAGCTGCACTAGCTGCGGTTCTAGTGATGCTGTATCTCCTCAGCTGGTCATTTATTTCTTGGTTTGTTCCCGGAGTCTTCTGTGAAAATGATCTCGACAAGCTTCTAAATCGACTAATGTTCGAATCACTAGTTCCAGTGCTCACTATGGAATCTCTTGGGTAGTACGGTATCCCTGCCCGCGATTCAGCGTCGAACGTTTGAACGTTTGGACTACTAGGAACTCTCGTCCTAGTTATAACTCTTCTCAAAGATTCACCAAGCCCATTCTCTCTAGCATTGTAACCACCGCTGATGGAATACTCGTGTTCCTCCTGTTCTTGAGCCTCTCTGAGGGAACATTTTTTAGATGCGTCTGAACAGCTTCTGGATATTCCTGTGTTGTTTACCACTGCATGCTCGGTATCATTATTATCACCCTCATCCATTTCATGATCTGTGTTATCAGCTATTGTCCTCTCTCTGATCAAAGGTTCTCCCATACCCATCACTGGAAAAACCCCAGGTGGTGATCTGGGAAAGTTTACAGAAGGAACAGATCTTTTTGACATAGCTGAACTCATTGGTTGAAGTGAGGATCTAAAAGAAGTTGGGTTAACTTGATCGTTTTCATATTTTTCATCAGTATCTGGATCATCTGTTGACGTGCTTACTGATTCTTGTACTGTCCGGTGCGATGGAACTCTGACCACTCTTGATTCCATCTCCAGTTCAGGTTGCTCATCTTTGGCTTCATATTTTGGTAAATTCAATAGCTTGCGATCTCTCTCGACTACAACAAGATGCAAATACCACGGAATAACAATCCCAAATATCGATCCACCAATAGCATTTCCTAAAGTTGCAGCTATCAACGTTTTCCAAATATATCTACCAATTGGTAGAGGGGCACCTTCGATGAGACCCATCGGTACCAGATACATATCTGCAACAACATGATTAAACCCCATGGAGACAAATGTGAAGATTGGAAGGGCCATCACAATCAATTTGACATGAATTGGTTTGGCAAGCAGTTGAAGATAAACAGCTAGGCAAACACAAAAATTGGCAGCTGTTCCTCGTATCAAAGTTTGAGCAAAACTTGCAGCATCTTTTTCCAGGGCAATGTCAATAGCACCTTTTGTATACAATTCACTTTGAGTAACTCCAGAAAGGTGACAAATAACATAACAAACAAAAAGATTTCCTAGTAAGTTGAACAACCAACTCACAGACCAACTTATTAAGAGATCAAATATGCTGATAGCCCCACGGCAAAGACCAACTGAAAAATACAGAACATTAGAATTAAATAGTTCTGCACCCATCATGATGACATAAAATAGTCCAATGGGATAAACAGCACCTTGCATAAGATGTACAATTCCAGGATTGGTTTCCCAGAGTCCAGGGTTCTCAGCTTGGGCACAAAGGTGTAACATACCACCAGCAGAAAACAGTACACCGCCCACTATAGAGTTTATTATAAGCGTATCAAGTCGAAGTCTTGCCTTCTTCATTGCAGTCGCTACTACAGCTAGTGCAGCCTCGTGAGGTGTTATATAATGAGTATCATCTGGCATATTCGATGGGTCTTGTGTATCTATTTGTTTCCTTACTCAAGCTCAAGTATATAATATTCTAATCTAATAACACTCAATTCTTGAGAATTTCATACCCAGTTATGTATGATATCCAATTGGAATAATAATAGCGCCGTAATCAGTTGGAAATACTTTAGTTGATGAAAGGAAGATGATCAAGTTGGACAACAAAAATTCTAGCCTAGTGGATAAGTGTTAGACTAGTTGCAAACATTGTTGAAGAGTACTGAATAAACAAAATTTTTGGCATCTGATCTGGCATTTGTGAGCGTCTGAACCTTGAAACGAATCTGCATGATCTCTGAAAAATCCATTTTAGGGTAGTCTTTCCTTCAAAAATTTATCCGTTCGTTTAGAAGGGCCCCGCGAGATGGTGGGCCAAAAAGGATAGTAAGCGCTGGAATGGTTGCTCATCATGGCATTTGCTGAAAAATTGGTGAACACTTCACGGAGTCCACCGCCCCAAGATGGAGAGCATATTAGGGAGAAATCATCCTCATATCTAGGCCGCATGGGCTACTAAGAGGCCATGAATTGAGTGAGAGAGATCTTCTACCCGTGGAACTGACAAGATTTTTGCGATTTAAGGGCTCTTACTGAAAGGCCCAGACAATTGTTTAAAGAATTCTTTTAGCTAAATGATATAAACCATTATAACGAGATAAGCTAAGGAAACTAAGTATATTTATATTCATTTTAATATGTACATTTTCTACTAGAGCTTATTAATCGCTTTGATCGCCGTTGAAATATACAAACTAAAGCGTGATCATTATACTCCACTCAGTGAGTGAGTTTATAATGTCAAGTTTGACTTGGTTTTGTGTCAAAGGTTCCCCGAGTAAAACAAGCAAAGTGGAAAAAAATAAAACTTTAGACGAAGATTTGCAAAAGACCGAAATTTTATTCAGTGGGCACAAGAACCAACCAATGGAAACAGTTTTTACGCAGGTTCGGAACGAGCGATTTTTAAATCTGGAGAAAATGGTATTGACTGTATAACACGCCGAGCTACTTGTGGCAAATTAGGAATAGATTACTTTAAAAAAACACCCATATCTAGTAACTATAGTAACCTCTCTCGTTGAGCTAGTGCTATCTTACATCTTAAAGTTCTTCGCTACAACGACCCTTCATGTCTTACTGTATATCTAAGTAAAATGTACACTGTAAAATTGACTGGCCATTGTTTACTCCACATCCAAATCATCTAATTCATTAGAGGAATCAAGAATATTTGCGTCATTAGACTCATTTTGCTCGATGACCTGTCCCGTTACTGTTTCAGCATTTCCATTTTCATCAAAAACAAGGTCAAAATTGATAACTAGTAAAGGCTCACTACTCTCAACAACTGACTCGGAGCTTGTACCCTTTTTTAAAACGTATCTCACACTCCTGAATCTGTCATTGAGATATTTGGATAAATTCAAGGCATAACCACCAGGTAAGTTTATATTGAACTCGGAATTCTTTAGACTGACCAAACCTGAAAAGAAATCAAACTTGTAAGTTTTACCCTTTTGAAATACAAATTGTTCTAGATTTTGGGTTTTTTGAAAGAATTTCTGTCTCTCTATGGGATCAACGGGTATAGGAAGATTCTCATCAGTGAGGTAGTGCTTTTGTGTATCTTCAGTTATGAATTGTGGAACGTCCTCATAAATCTCTTTCTCGACTCCATCGCTCCCACCATCTTCATAATTGACAACGTTGAAGCTGGACAACGCCTTCCCGTATAGGTATGGGTTATCATTATACAGATCACCATCAACACTAGGGTCAACGTACCATTTAAATAATTTCAATCCAGTGGATGTTCCATATGGTAAATAGTCTTTGATAGGATAGCCAAAATCATTTCCAAATATCAGGGTTTCTCCTGTAAATTCTTTCTTTGGTGTCAAATTCACCTGTATAGATATATTTGTCTCTTGTCTATAATTAAAGTAAGGGGATGTAGTGGCATCTTTTGTGTGCTCCGAAGAGCCCACGAAGTCTTTAATTCTAACAAACAATTCAATATCTGCCCATTCAGACTCAATTGCAGTAACATTTTCAGAGTTCACGGGGACCGTTTGACGAGAGGTAGTACCATAATCATTGGAAGCTGTAATGTGAAGCTTTTGTTTGGAATCGCTCATTTTTGACACTTATGCTTCTTTGCTATGCGAAGGTTGTGAAATAGTTAGTATCAGTATCAACAAATATGGAAGCTCTGTTGAATCAAATCACAGATATGAGGGTACAACTCTTGAAATGTTTTGATTGGTATTACAGGATAATAGTGTATAAGATGAATAAAATCTTTCTATTGATGCTTGCTATTTAGATTATTTTGACACCATTCGGCATTAGAACTCAACGCAAGGTTTAGAGATTCAATTTTTTGGCGGGCCCCCCAGGTTATAATCTTAGAAGGCTTCGCGAGATTTTAGCACACACTCCCGCATCTGTCACAATTTTTGAGCATCAATTCAGATCGAACTTTTGTTAAATCTATGCTGGATCAAGGTCGTAGCTCAAGAAGCGTCTTGAACTTTGTAGAAATAATTTTCCATAATGATTATTAGGGGGCTAGCCTTACAAGTTCGATGGTGTCGCTGGATGTGGTCACACCCCTCATGTAACTTAATCAACTCAAAATGGTTTAGACCACCATTGACCACAATTGAGGATATTGCACAATCATAGGAAATTAGTTACTATCTCGCTTTCAAGAACTGCAAACACACATATATATATATATCTGACCAGTAAAAATTGATGACTGGACTTGTTAATAGTTGAGATGCTAATAGTTTGAACAATGTGGGTCATTTAAACGCATCTTAATGGTCCAATGTCAACTCACCAACTAAAAGCCATGCGAAAATGTCGGGTGAATAGACTAGACTCAATTAAGCGCAAAAGTGGTCTCTCCATAACCGCATTTAACTATGTGCAAAGTTGTCCTTCCGGAAATTGTTCAGCCCCTGGCTTAATGCTGATGATTTTCTGCCCACTTGACCAAATAATAATTGATAAGAGCACTCAAAACCCGCTAGAGAAATTTGGCCACCTGCCAACGTCCTTCAAGAATTCTTCAGTTTTCCAACAAAATACGGAGAACAGTGGACCAGCTGAAACTTTTATTATTGGGAAAGCAAGAAAAATTTTGATATATAAACGTTTCTCAATCTCTCAATTCTTTCAATGTTCATTAATACCAGCTTGCGTTTAATTTACTTTTACGAAACTTTTGAGATTGATTTAATTTAATTTCAGTAAACACATTTACACATACATTTACAATGTCATCTAACTCACTAGAACAATTGAAAGCTGCTGGTACTGTCGTCGTCACTGACACTGGTGAATTTGAATGTAAGTTCTGATTTAAATTTTTCTTGTCCCGCCTTTTTTTGTCCACCCCTAAAGCTGAGGGTTATGGTGTTTAATTGCCTATATACCCATAATGGATGAAATCAGTCTTAATTGCTTAAAACTATACTAACATTTAACCGTTCAAAGCTATTGCCAAATACACCCCACAAGATGCTACCACCAATCCATCTCTAATCTTAGCTGCTTCAAAAAAAGAAGCTTACGCTAAATTAATTGACAGTGCTGTCGCTTACGCTAAAGAAAATGCTAAAGGTGTTGAAGCTCAAGTTGATTTAGCCTTAGACCGTCTTTTAGTTGAATTCGGTTCTGAAATCCTAAAAATTGTCCCAGGTAGAGTCTCTACTGAAGTCGATGCCAGATTATCATTCGACAAAGAAGGTACCATCAAGAAAGCTTTACAAATCATTGACTTATACAAAGCCGTTGGTGTTAACAAAGAAAGAATTTTAATCAAAGTTGCTTCCACTTGGGAAGGTATTCAAGCTGCTAGAGAACTAGAAGCTAAATACAACATTCACACCAACTTGACCTTATTATTCTCATTTACCCAAGCTGTTGCATCTGCTGAAGCTCAAGTCACTTTGATCTCCCCATTCGTTGGTAGAATCTTAGATTGGTACAAAGCTAAAACTGGTGAAACTTACACCGGTGAAAGCGATCCAGGTGTTGTTTCTGTCAAGAAAATTTTCCAATACTACAAAAAATTCGGTTACAAGACCATTGTCATGGGTGCTTCTTTCAGAAACGTTGATGAAATCAAAGCTTTAGCTGGTGTTGATTTCTTGACCATCGCTCCAAAATTATTGGAAGAATTAATCACCTCTGATGCTTCAGTTCCAAAAGTTTTGGATGCCGCTTCTGCTTCATCTGCTGATCTTGAAAAAGTTTCTTACGTTGATGATGAAGCTGCTTTCAGATTCGCTTTGAACGAAGATCAAATGGCTACTGAAAAATTATCTGAAGGTATTAGAAAATTTGCTGAAGATGCCGTCACCTTATCTAAACTTTTGGAAGAAAAAATTAAAGCTTAAGTCTTATTGAACTGCCTAATCCTTTGAAACCACACTTGTTATATGCGATTTTTCAATTGATTGAAATATATATCAGAAAAAGAAAAACTATCTTTGTAGATCTCATTTTAACTTTACATCATTTCGAACAAAGTAATGTTACTAGCTCGTTTCAATGCTCAGCAGATGGGCATCGCGATTTGGTGATTTAATTGTTGTCGCTGTGGAAACAAGGGACTTGGCTTTTGCTTCTAAAACTGTAAATCGCGAATCTTGAAATCACAACAATAGGTAAGACGAACAACTACTAAAATAGGTCTGCTTGATAATGTGCAACTTTGTTAGATTTCCACAGTCGACTAATCCTTTTGAACATTTTTCACAATAAAGCATGTCACAGAATGAACTTTTATCTCACGTACTAGAGTACACTATTATGTACACTTCCAACATCACACAGAAGATCAAGAAGTGGAGCGATGGGAAGTTACGGTTCTATAAGTTTAATAACAAGGCACAAATATTTACAGAAGATTCCATTCTTATAGGTCAGGAGTTTTTGAAAAGCGAGAGACCACTACAAGAATCAAACTGGAGTAATGAAGTGAAGATCGGTGGACTGTTGATAACGATAGAGGGGCTGGTCTCAGAATCAGTGAGAGATATATCAAAGGTTTTTCTCAAGGAAAATAGGAGCAATAACGCTTCAAAGATACCTGTTGTTAAGTCTCCCCTGAACATTCAACCTATTCATGAAAGTGGTTCGAGTATACCGCAACCTAGTCCGTCGATATTGAGCGCCAAAAGGAGACAGATAGGATTGAGCAAAATGACAACACCCTCTAGACTGAAGGCTAAAACAATATCATCCGCTACTTCAGCTAGTACAGCCTCTATGATATCTAGCCCTCATAGTTCTGTGCAAGCTCCTTTGATATCCGTTGAACCAGAAACTCCCTACTCCAGACTCTCGTCACCTTCAGCGACACCAATACTTCACATATCGAATTCAAAACATACTCCTAAGCTACTCATATCTAGAAATTCCTTACTTTATGAAGGTAGGAAGCCTCAGAATATTATGAGTCCTTCCAAAAAACAGTCCGTTCAATCTGATTCGGAAGATTCTAGTCTTTCTTCAATCACAAATGAATCCTCTAATTTATTGGATGATGATGATGATGGTAATGATGTTCATGTCTGTAGTGAAGAGGATACGGCCAGTGGTGCAATGGGTAGACCAAAGACCAAGGTTGTAACAGACAAAGAAATATTCACAACCTCGAAAAGTCTAGCCAGACCATTTTCAGCTATGACTCCTTCTAACAAAGTACAGAAAGCGAAAAAAACTAGATCACTGGCAGTAATGGTTAAACAAGAGAATGATAGTTACCCCAGAGAACCAGAGGATCATGGAAATACTCATTATGTGACTTGGGATTTTGGGAATAGTGATATGCATAATCCATTGCTACAAAAGCTGCTAGATGGTGATGCAATCAATGAGCCCAAAGTAGCTGAGAGTGAGAAAGAATCCTCTAGCAGTGTGCATAATGAACCATCAACTTTGTCCCCAGATCATCATATTTCGCCGCAGTCAGAAAGGCATCATAAAGAAACCGTTCGTCTAACTTCTTCCATAAATCAAGGTTCTGAAGCTATCCAAACACCAAACACTTTATCTTCTCGAACAAGAGAACTGTTACTTAGTCGATCAGTAATAACTCCAACAGGAACCCCGCGTGAATCTTCAAAAAGAAGAGTACTTCAGCAGCTGAATACAAATAGTGCTAAAAAGGTTCCAATAAGAACCCCGATAGTCAACATGCAGTCAAAGCACCATATTATGACTCCAGTGACAATGGATAAAGAGTTGATAAGGCGAACGCCTCATTCGAAAATACCAGTGTATACAGGCGATGATGATAGTGACTTGGAAGATATCGAGAACACCCAAAGTGTTGGTGATGGTTTATTAGGGAAAAGGGCTGACATTAATACTAGGTTGACTCAAACTGAGACTTACAACTATGAACAAGGGTCTCCAGAAGCTTCACGTCGTGGAGGTAGAGGTCATAGAGTCTCGGAGTTAGACTTTAGATTAACAAGATAGTTATCGGCGAGTATTACCTTTCTATATATACTATAAGAAGATAAATTTCAACTAGCATTGGGAAGTGGGTTTTGAGAACTCTAGCTTTTTATGAACTTTGTGTACTTAGTAGGCAGGATTAACCATTCGTGAGATTAATAGCATTAACAATGTTTATTTGATAGTCAAGAACAATCCCTTGTTTATTGAAAGAGGTCCACGCCAAGTTACCTGGTAGAAATAGGACCAATATACCCTTTGTAGGATTGAAGGCTAAATGTGTCAAAACTCTATTAACTTCCTGACATAAGCGAAAGCGAATAGTATTACATAAGCAATTTAAGTTGTTCGCTGAATTTACGAAATCAGACCTCGAAAAATATCAACAACTTCAAATTGCCACTATAATACTGAAGGCTTCTGATGATGACTATTCGCCCATTATAAGCTTAAACACTCTTTTGAATAATCCTATCGGCGAATTATTCTTTGATTTATTCACAAATTAGGGGATCGTTCACAATGCAAAGATTACAGAGATTACTCGGTCAAACAGGTGGATTAGGTGGTGCGCCACCAGCAGATGGTCCAGTCATTGATAATAAAGAAACCGTATATATCTCATCGTTGGCTCTATTAAAAATGTTGAAACATGGTAGAGCTGGTGTGCCAATGGAAGTCATGGGTTTGATGCTTGGTGAGTTTGTTGATGAATATACAGTCCATGTGATTGATGTTTTTGCCATGCCTCAATCCGGTACTGGTGTTTCGGTTGAAGCTGTTGATGACGTTTTCCAAACTAAGATGATGGATTCATTGAGACAAACAGGTAGAGATCAAATGGTCGTTGGCTGGTACCATTCACATCCAGGTTTTGGTTGTTGGCTATCTAGTGTCGATATTAATACCCAACAATCGTTCGAGCAGTTAAATCCAAGAGCAGTAGCTGTTGTTATTGACCCAATACAATCTGTTAAAGGTAAAGTTGTCATCGACGCATTCAGACTGATCAACTCAAGTACCATGATGCTAAGTATGGAACCAAGACAGACCACATCCAATGTCGGCCATCTAAATAAACCTTCAATCCAAGCTTTAATTCATGGTTTGAACCGTCATTATTACTCCTTAAACATCGATTATAAGAAAACCCCACTAGAAACAAATATGTTATTGAATCTACATAAGAAAGAATGGCAGTCGGGATTGACGTTGAATAACTATGAACATAAAGAACACGCAAACTCAGCAGGTGCTTCCCAGATGGTCAAGATTGCTGAACAATACGTGAAAAGAGTAGAGGAAGAGAATGAATTAACGGAAGACCAACTAAAGACAAGGTATGTTGGTAAGCAAGATCCAAAGAAACATTTACTGGAGACTGCTGAGAATTTGATAGAGGAGAATGTTGTAAGCGTTTTGACAGGTGCTGTTGATTCAGTTGCCATAAAATGAAAAACGTAACAACTACATCATTGTATAGTACAATTTATGTCATGAGTGGCACAATTAAGATCCTTGTCTTGTATTTAGTCTCGTTACTTTATGCGCTCCCATACTTGAATATAAGTTTCGCTTAAAAATAGAAACTCCATCTCTTTTGTCTTCACCGATAAGTTCTCAACCTCAAACCAATCTTGATCTCCTTTCAATTGAATTTTCCAAGTACTTTTATCATCATCCTGTAAATCTTTCGAGTTTTGCAAGGTCTCATGAACAACATTGGATATTAGTGTATATCTTACTTTACCATCTTGGAACTCAATTTCCATTGGAAACTCAACTATTGTTTGATTTCTATTCTTATTGTTTAAAGTGATCTTCAAGTTATGATCCCTAAATCGATTGAAATGAAGAATTAAGAATGGAGGATACTTCACAATATCATATGTTCTCGTTTCCTTTGGTAAAACATATGACTTCTTCCCATTATATTTTTCTAATAACTTTTGAAGCCTAATTTGCGGTATTGTCTGTGCTCCAGATCCATTTTTGAACAAAGACACGGGCGGGAGATCTAATGTCAGAATCCAAAATTTTGTTATTGTTTCAACAACCTCTGTAGACTCCTCCGGTGCTTCACCCTCTACCAATTGTTCAACCACTGTCTTTTTTGAGGTCACCCGTAGGCGTCCTTGTAAGGATCTGGAGAGCACAGTTGATTTGATTTCTTTTGTACCTAAAGATTTATGTAAAGTGTTCAACAGCCAAACCAAGAACTCCTTTGGATCCCTTTGCTCATTGATAGTGAACTTCTTGTTCGACAATAATCCAATATGTTGTAATATCTCATGAGGAGAAACATGGTTCTTGAATAACTTTGGTGACCATAGTTTCTTCACAAAGATTGCAAACCTTTTGTTTAGTTCTGACTTTTGAATCGTTTCATCATCTTCCTCTTTCAACAAGAAATCCCTGACCGGAGTTATATGAGCCAGAGTCTGTAATATTACGTTCAAGTAATCATTCTCCTTAATATTGTTCAATCCTATGAATCCAGGCTTGAATGTATTACCATTCAAATCAACACTTTTTGCCGCTGTCAGTTTCAAAACGTCATCAGTACTATAAGTTGGGTATACAGCATACTTTATATCATTTAATGCGGAAGAAGCAACAAGTCTGTTTTCAGGCAGAATGTAAACATTGAGATTGTTAAAGTTTATGTAAACATGGTGATCCTCATCAATGGAGTGTAAAAAAGCAGGTGAAGATTTACCACGGCCTTGAAAGTATTTCCCGCATACCAGGCATCCATATATGTTGACATTAGACAAAGTTACAGAACATACTTTCTCAAAATCAAAGTCCAACCTCTTTCGGTCAATTGTATCCAAGTATATGTCTTGTAACTTGACTGAGGAGAAATTTGTCTCGTCTTTTAACAACTCATTGTCTGATCTCTTGCGTTTTAGCGACCTCTGAGAATCGTCAAGCGCATCTATGCTCATTACTACCAGTCTATCTTTCGCTAAGTAATTGGTAAAGAGTTTATAATCTACAATTACTCTCTAGATTTACATACTTAATTAATCTTTTGATATTATTATTTTGCTACACGCAACATTACTTTTATGACCCGCGAACAAGCTTTATAGTTTTGGTTTTTTGATATTATATAATTTAAAGTTTTACACAAAGTACCAAAAAAAAAAGATCGAAAATAGGAAATTAGAAAACTGGAGCTTCAAAAAGCAAAGGCCAATGGCAAAAAAAATCAAAAAGAGAAAAAAAAACACAACAACGATAGAAACCCAATTGTAAAAAGGAGTGGGCATACTCATTATAAAGTCAACAATCATTCAATTTTTTCTTATAGGCTTCCCTCCTAACTCAATTCCTTGACCCAGTCCTTTAATATACGCTTTGACGTTAGCAGATAATTTTGCACCGCAATTGTCTTTGCTCACTTTTACCAACACTGAGACGTCTTTCAAACACGACCCTCCAACTGTTAGTTGAACTAGAATTAAGTATAGAGATATATATCTAAGTTGAGGGCAGCAACTGCACTTGGATAACACCAACTCAAAGATTTGTCCATAGTCTTATTGGGTCCTTTTGATTACACCTCACGTTTCACAAATAATACTGAATTTTGTTTCGCTTCAAAGCTCATACGCGTTGTACTATAAATATAACGGAATACAGCCATTGTACACAGAGATTAGAAAAAAGACATGGAATTCAAAAGTGGTGATATTGTTTTGGCCAAGATTGCTTCCTTTCCAAGTTGGCCAGCTGTCATAATTCCCTTAAAATATGTCCCAGAGAATGTTTTGGGCGAGAAGCCAAAGGGAAAGATCTATTGTGTTTCATTTTTTGCTGATGACACCTACTATTGGAATAGACCGAACACGCTTAAACTTTTAACTCCTGAGATTTCCAAAGCATATATAGCTGGTCAAAAGAGTAAAAAAAGTAAGAAAAACTCAGCTGTTTTGGAAGCTTATAAACAATCTCTAGAATTTACTTCTTTAGAGGATTTTTTGAGAGCCAAAGGTGCTCTAGCTGAGGATGAAGAATTTGAAGCTGGTCCTGCTACAAACTCCAAAGCAGACGCTACATTTGAGCAGGAGGCAAGCACAACTGCTCCTAGCATTAAAAGTTCAACAAAGAAGAATAAGCGTTCATTGTCCAAATCTGAAGATGAATCTGAACCGCCTACCAAATCCACAAAAGTCAAACTGCAAAAATCACAAGTACAGAAACCACAATCCCAACCATCTCCTAAAAGATCTACAACACCTAAAATAGAAGTTGATGTTGATAATACAGAGACAAGAAAGGTGAAAGCGATTAATTTCCGTTTCAAATTACAACGAGGTTTACTTCAGAGAAAAGAGCCAGCTAGTGAAGAGGAACTTGAATCACATTCGATAACGCTTGCAAAACTTGAAGAATTCTCTCCCAAAATAGACACCGAACTACTAAGGGTTTCAAAATTACAAAAAGTGTTGAAAGCCATAACTAAAGTTCCAGCTTTAGCTAGGCCTGATGATCACCAATTCCATGAAAGATCAAACAAACTATTGATATCATGGGAACCATTCTTAGTGGAATTGAAAAATGAAAAGGATAAGGAGAAGTTACGTACGGATACTCCAAATTCATCAGTGCTCGATACAACATATTCCGAATCAGGCAAGAAAGATGAATCACACGTGAAAAATGAACTTGAATCAAGTTTTGAACAGAATGGGAATGGGGTTGAAAAGAATGGCACTAGTCAAGATAATGGTAACGGAAATCATTCGGATTTGAACGTGGAGGAACCTCAAGTAGCGGCTGATTGAGGTCAAGAATGAATATAAACAAGAGCGGAGCTTCATCATATGGTTCTCTACATTATGCCTTAAAAATCCTGAACTGGTTTCAGTATTGATTCATCAACATCATCAAATGTGGATATGTAGGTCTACTGATGATCACAAATCTAATAATTATAGCTAGATTAACACGCAGCATTTCCATATAACGTTACACAAAAACTCATTATCACTACTCATGACAAAAAAAAATTCCTTCTACAACCATGAATTCTCTCCAACCAAACGGGTTTTATCCATGCCGCGCTTTTTGTTTTGCTTTGTACTATATATACACAAATAACTTTTTGCTCATCTATTATTCTATAAGCTTCTTCAATTCGTTTTGTATTTTGAATCACTCAGTGTTAAATTTATGTTCAAGTTGCAACTACTACACAATAGTAAAGTAATAATTATAATTTCATTTACCACATCTGTACAATTGTCTTCTAAGCAAAACCAAAACCTCGGCCAGAAAACATCTGTTGTATCATAGCTCCATTAGGTGAAGTCAAGACTTGTTCTGGTAGATTTAAAATTCTTTCTTCAAGAGTCCCACCGTTCAAAAATTGTATTAGTTCATTTGAGAAATGATTACAATTGTTAAAGAATAAATCATAACTACCAAATTTAAAATTGTCAAGCTTCAACTCACCAAGATAATCTTCAAATACATCTTGCGGTATATAAGTTTCGCCTAGTTGTATTATTTCTTGAGGTTTACCAAATCTAGTCAAACCTGGTATACCTTTAACACCACCTTCCGCATCATAGTAGTATTCACTACCATAAACGACTATTGCCGTATGATAAATAGCATCTAGATCGATACCAACAAGTGCCCTTGAGTAGACCTTAGCAAGTCCATGAGATATATCGTAGACGTATAATTCAACCTTCTGAGGAACTTCTTCCTCTTGATGCTGTATGCTCATTTTCTTTTATTGTTGTTGTTGCAACTTTTGTTAGCCTTGCACTGAGAAAACACTAAAGTGATGAGTCATGTAACTTGGATGTAACTTGGGGCCAGATAAAGATACAATAATATTGATGAGATTAATCTTTTATATACTTAGTTCATTTAT